>OY757263.1:2604696-2778696 GCA_963584085.1 Pyrausta aurata | reverse complement strand
CCGCCCGCCATTGTCGTAAAAACTAACTTATGAGCAAAAGGGCCCAGGGTTTTGCTCGTTTTCGCTGTGTCTTTGCGATATTCTGCGAGTTTTCCTCGTTTTAGGGTTTTGCTTATTACAGCGTTGACATCGTTATGTAAGGTCAACAATATTGAGGATTCATTGACGGTATAAAACGCACGCTATTTTTAAGGCCTTATTTATTTTGCTCTATCTAACTTTAAAGATAATTCGTGGGCACGTTTAACGATAATCTTGGAAATACATTAAAATAATAAAAGATCATTTTTACAAGGCCCGACGAAAGTCTGTACTCAGTACATTCTTAGGGCCATTGACACCGCGCCAGCTGTTAGCACGCCAGAATAAGGATTGGTGACGAGAGCTTTATAAGGCTAAGCCACAATGCCTTCATGCCTCTCAAGCGAAGGGTCTTACGAACTGAGAATGACCCGGTGTACGCGGGAGGATCGGAGAACCGTTAGTTAGCGCACACCCACGTTCGCTACGGATTGGAAGTATAACCTCATTTCTGGTATAAGGGTTGCTAGCATTGTAGATATTGCAACGGTATGTAAGGTAAATAAAAATAATAATAAGGATATAATGCTTTAAGGTTTCATAGCCACTCACATTAGAATAGTTCCCAACAAAGCCGATATATCGGAAACACAAAAGTAAGTTACATGGTAGAGCAATCCCGTATCAAACTATGTACTCCAACTCAACATAAAATAAAAGATAACACAATGAAATACAATGACATGGGTAGCGTTAAAAAATATTTAAGAAACTCTCAAAGTGTGGAGACAACGACAAAATGAGAACAGAAAATAGACCCCCAAACTTCATTGCGACTGTTGAAGGTCATAAAATGCGCCATTCTATTCTTAGCGAATTAACTTCGATCCTTGCTAAGGTCTAGGCTAAATTAACGGAATGTAACGGTAGAGACGACTCTAATTAAGATGACATTTGTCTGAGATCCACTTGAGATCGTTGAATGAACTGACGTGTTGATTAGCTGGATCTGGATGAGAACACTAAATAAAACCGTTGAAGATGATTGTCAAACACGAAACTTCTTGAAACATCATTATGCGAATAAATGAAAGACTTCCAAGTACAACTCGGGTTTGCTGTAAAACCGTTCCACGAGGGATCAGAATAAATATTTAGTGGATCATCCATGCCATCATGACACGTCCTATACAAATAAAATCTTGCCATTCCGTTGACAGGGTGGATTTTATGTTTATTCGGTTACGAATTCTCGATAAGTAGGTTAGAGGGCCACTCGATTTCAAAAAGATAAATGTAAGTATTTGATATACATCATAAGCCTTAGAGAAATCTTACTAAGTAAGGTAGGATAAGTATGCTACATAGGATAGGCATGGCAAACATTATCTAGACTAGAAGATGATGTCAATTTATTAGATTTAGAGGAGACACGTTTACTTAAGAAACAGCTTGGACAAGAATACAGCAAAATATGCATTAAAACTTTAAAAATAGTAAATCTGCGGCTTGGAGGATTCTTCTTATATCAACAAAAACTAAGATATTCATGACGAAGTAGGCCAGTGGGCCATTGACATACGAATCGATATTTTTCTGCAGCAATGAGTGCGAAAGTAAATCGATTTTCGTATGCAGTTATGCAACGCAGGAAATGGAGCACGCAGTGTGCTCTCTATGCGGACAGCGGAACGGCAGGCGCGGTCTTAGATAATTGTGTAAACAATAGATAAATTGAATAATACATATCATCGAAGTATCAATTCTGATAGCAAATATATTCAAAAATAAAACCCAGAGAATTTGACCTCATTCGATTCCTTAAGAAACAGTAACACCGGCGTCAGTTTTTCTTTACATACTTGAACTTACTTAAAACTAAAGTGCACATTTAAGCTTGCAAGCAAGGTGTGACTCCATCTTGGTCTGATCTATCAGTCTAATCAGAATGATCGTGTAACCTGATACACGGGCTGACATACTGATAATAAATTAAACCGTAAAAATTGAACATCATTCTGCTGTCCATCCAGAGTAATGAATCGGCAAGTGCAGTAATAAAAAGTCATAAAAGTCGTTTATTTTTGCATATAGACCCACTGGGGGCACTTATGCACGTCCCAACATAGACCCTACCACAGCTTCGGGACAATTGTGGGCTAGTGCTGAGAAGAAGCTGCGCAAGAAACTCAGTCACTATTGTCAATGCCTCTTTTCAAAAGTTTTACAATGTTTGTGGTGATCATGCAAGTCCATACATTATTATCTTTTAAATAATCATCTACTTTATAATACCCTTTCGTCATTAGGGTTTCTTTAATAACAGTTTTAAATTTATTAATCGGTAAGTCAACAATGTATTCTGGTAGTTTATTGAAAAATTTTATACATTTCCCCATGAAAGAATTACCAACCTTTCGAAGCCTGAATTGTGGAATAGCAAGCTCATAGCTATTAATAATAGTGATGATGACGGATAATTTAATGATAAGCAATTTTGATTACCACACAAAGAAAAATATAGAAAAGCGTATTGAATCATTGCAATTATTCTTTTCGTGAAACACTTGGGAAGTTGAAAAAGTGAACAATGATCAAATGAAGAGAATTCTCACGGTAGAACGCTAGTTTCTAGAATGCACAAATACTTGAAAGTGTTGGTTCTAAATTGACTGAATGAACTACAGTGAAAGAACATACGGAACAACGAGAAGACTATGTTACGCAAATAAAAGTATTGAGAGGAAGTATTGATTGGAGTATTGCAGTCACCTCTGGGATGGATCAGCCAAGTACCAACTTGAAGCACTAGACTCAGTGGAGCGCAGAGCCAAGAGATTAATAGGTGACGACAAACTGATAGATGCTAAGCTCCATAGCTTGGCCCATCGCCGCAAGGTTGCCAGATTGACAGTTTTTTATAGGCTTTACTTCGGAGAGTGTGCGAAGGAGCTCCATGAGCTTATACCACCAGCCCCCTTCTTCCATCGTTCTTCAAGGCGTACCGCGGGATACCATCCTTACCTTGTCGATATCCCGCTGTTTAGAACTAAGCGCTTCTCATCAACATTTATAATGCGCACGGCAAAAGAGTGGAACTCGCTGCCCGCGTCGGTGTTTCCTAGTGACTATAATCCGAATCTATTCAAAGTTAGAGTGAACAGGCTTCTTCTGGGCGAGCTCGTTCCATCTTCGACTCCGTCTTAGTCGCACTTGGCTTGGTCTGGAGTCAAGAGCGAACCCATACTAAAAAAAAAAAAAAACAAAAAAAAAAAACTATGAATTTCTATGGTAATTCATAGCAGCTCCTCTTATGATTATAATGGTTACAAGAAAATGTATTTTTGATAAACCTAAATACAGGGGTAAAAGGCAAACGAAACACGTGCATCGTGTTTCTTTTTGCACCAAAATTTCAACATCTATAACTTGCAAATTTTGCGGAGGACCCAATTTCGGTCCAGCGATTGCAATCAAGAGATAGCATCCGATAAGTTCCAAGTATCTGCCGATGGCTGGTACCTGCGCAACCGATCCGACTTTAGAAGGCGAATGCAGTTGCCAACGTAAATATGGAAACCGAAATACTGCACAGGAAAAGTGAAATTTATACTCGAAATTCTGATTCCTGCGGTGAGCGCACACAGAAGTCTGCTGAAACGCAGTAAGTTTGAAAGCTCGTAAATGGGCGTTAACATATATTCGCGGGATGCATGCAATAATAATGAATTACTGAAAAACAGACCATATGATGCTAAGCAAGTAATGTAGATATGTTTGATGCAAAGGAGTGCAAGCATGCAACGATAACACAAACACAAATGAATAGGTGCCGGTGTTGTAAATGAATCATTAGTGCAATAAAACTGTCGGAGTTCCACGTAATCCTGTATACTCACAATAAGGCCTGATAGTGCTATCGCGATTACAAATTTAGTACTAATACTGAACAAGGGCTTTCAGAGAATAAATGCTATAAAATGGACCTGACTTTATTTTAAGAAAGTTCGATAACACGTTGATTTCAATACGAATGCGGACCTTTCATCGTTGCACACGAAACAAAAACATTCAGAAACGGATAAATGGCAAATGTTTGTTGAGCGCATCAAATTGGCCTCGTATGACTTGAGCAAATTAAACTATTTTTAGACTTTGGAGATTCACAGGACAATCCCGCAAATGCAGCAGCATCATGTTTATCACTGTATTTACGAGTACACAACTTAAGTGTACCATTTCTGAAAATTCGTTGTATATTTAATCTTACACCAACAACGATAAAGACAGCATATCTATCTATCTTTTACATTTTATCAGTTATTTGTCTGTATTTTTTACCAATATTAGGTTTGACGATGTTGTTGGAAGTCACAAACAAATATTAAGATAAAAGTTGGTATGCAAATATTACAGGGATATTTAAAAGAGGTTCGATAACTGGGTCTACTGATACAGTTCAGTCTCGATCAGGCTTGTTAGTTTATTAGTAAAATTGTTAATTTCTCTCGCATAGTCCGAGCAATTATGATCGTGTAGTATAGAAAAGTGCAAACGATTTTCTTTAATTCTATGTCTGCGGAAAAGGCAAACAAGAAATAGGAACCATTTCTTCAGACAATAGCACATTTACGTTTTTCTGTAGGTCGTCGTTCATTACCGCGACCACGCGGCGTTACGTCAGCACTAAAACCGAAACGGGTGTACATAATGTATGTGTACGGTGTAGTAACCTATTAGCTAACGCCGTGGGAATCGTAAAATACTCGTAAACGTACGAATTAATCCGCAGTAGAGAGGCAACTAGAAATATATCTTGAATCAGCGGAGCTTATAGAAATTGACATATCTTAGCATAGGTATAGATAGTGCCATCCACGAAGGCGCGCCCCTCCACTCGTCCAAATCGTTTATAGTACATGTGTGCAAGCTTTTTCCAACATTTGAATTGAATTTGGAACATCGTGATGACTTAAGAATGACAAGCATACTACAAAAAATACACTCAATGGGAAAGATGCTCTACTTAGATATAATTTCAAGTAGGCAGGGTTTGCTTCTAGACAAATAATAAACATAAAAAAATGCACCAGTAACATTATTACTATTGAAGTAAACGAAATACGTAAGAACGTTTTATAAATAACATTTAAAAAATTCAATAATATCTTTATAAGAGAACTATCGGATTTTTCTTCGTACACGTAGGTCTTACTTAGCGTAATGTTTTATAGCCTTCCCCGATAAAGTATATCCCGGTAAATATTATAAGTACAACATGGTATTTTATTTATTTAAAAATGTTTATGGTGTTTATGTATGTAACCATTATAATTTTTTAAGTAAATTAACTGACAGTAGTAATCTACTGTCAGTCTATGGTAACATTAACCAGGTTTATTTTTTAGTACAACACACTGGGTTTTCCTTTACATTTAAAAATAATTAAAGTAGAGCCACTTTCGTGGCCAGTCTAAATTTTTTAATGACGGCCGAAATTTTTTAATCAAAAAAAGAGTGGGGCGCGCCTTCGTGGATGGCACTATCTTATATTGCATTTAAATCCTGAGTTGCAGCACTATTAAAACTTTCAATCCTCTGAAAGAAGTGTCAGATTCCGTGTAAGGAAGTGACTTAACCGAAGTAACTGTAAATAAAATAGTACAGACTTATCGTGTCTGATTTGTAAATTAAAGGCGTCTTGAAAATATCATTTCAGACCACAGCATGTGCTCATGGAGTGCAAAGGTGTGGAAGAAACAACGGGTAAATATACATATTCTCAGGTACAATCCTGGAGGTCTGTAGTAAGCTAGGCAGCAGTAGCAGTGGTTAGAATAAATAAAGTGGCTGTGACATACGGACGGACAGACAGACAGACAGACAGACTTGACGAAACTATAAGGGTTCCGTTTTTTGCCATTCGGCTACGGAACCCTAAAAAGAGGGACATACGCACAATGGCCCAATCGTGAGGCTAAGTACGAAAAACACCCCTATAACGATCTAACTATGGTTTTAGACGCTATTAACATCGTGTATTCCTTCGAATCAAATTTGACATTGGATCAAACACATTAGAAAAATAAAATGTGATAATGATGACCAACGATATATTTACACCCGAGTACTAGCACTAACGTAACAGACAGACAGACGGACAAAAAAGTAATTACTCACTCAGCTGGTCTGAACGTGTGGCGCGTGTAGTCACGCGTTAAGACGTGATTCAGTAGTGTCTGGTCTGCGATAGCTAGCCTTACTGGGGAATGAAGCATGTGGTGATAGTGACAATGATGAGGTAGACGACGAAGTGGCAGGTTGTAGCTGGACTGTGTTTTAAAATAAGAACTACTTCTATGTGCCTAATAGGCACTGCCTAAAGCTGAAACAATAAATGCTTTATTGATTAGTTGATTGAATATACGCAATACAATTCATAAAGCAAATTACATTAGCACAGAAATAAAAATAAATCTCGAGGATCAGACTGGCAGACTGGAAAGTAGCAGTAAAGAATAAGAATCTAATGTAAATTTGAAATAATGAGTACTGAAGAGCAAGTTTCAGATAGATGGCAAGCTCAACCTTCAAGGAGTCTCGCCCTTATAATCTGAGTTTACGATACACACTCGCTTTTACTTTTTATTTACGACGTTCAGAAAATACTAAACTACACAGCTTGGCTTGACATCTAGAGTTCAGTAGCATCATCCCATAAATGTTTAAAGGTTCACCGATATAGCTGCTACATTGAAACAAAGGACAGTTACTTGAGAAGGCTGTAACATTAATTGTAAGTTCATACGATAATAAAGTTAAATAACTGAAAGTAGTGTCTCTTGAGCAGAATATAAATTTTAACTAGATTGCTTGGTACTTCGTATTCAGCTTAGCGTGTCCATCGCAAAAGAGACTTATGTTTGTAGTTAGCGACGCATATTGCATTGTCATTTTCTTCACACAATATCCTCTAGAGAGACGGAATCAGGGCACGCAGGACAAGACAAAAATTACTATTGTTATAGTCATTAGAACTTCCATGGCGGCGTTGGAGTGACAATTCAAAATGGTTGAAAGGGCTAAAGCTAAAACCTTAACAAGCGTATGGTGGCGCCGGTGCGTCGAACCTTATGCGGGGCTTCTAAGCCCTGAACGCGAGCGCAGGTGATTTCTGATATCCCACCACATTCGTATGACTTCGTGCATTGCGGGTGTTACGCAATACCGTGCACTTTTCAATCACTGCACAAACTAAGTTATGTGGAAAGCCTTTACCACCAAAATGCAGGAAAAACTAAGAGAAGACACAAGAACCAGAATCGGTAAGGAATACATACATACAAGATGTAACATACCGTTATGACGAGTGTAGAAAATATTTAATATCAGAACTACTGAAAGTAATTTGCGATAAAAGTAATCAATTTTGGGTCAAAATTACCATAATATGACACATACGAGTAAGTTACAATGTTTACAAAGATATCTCAACTTTTAAGGAAAACACTAACCAAAACGTGAGCAACTAATGTCTCATGCCATTAAATGGGATGGTGGGACTAATGTGAATGAATGAACAACACAAGGAGCATTGCAGTAGAATCCGGTGTTTTAATCAGAAACTCGTAAAACAATTGCTCTAATATTATTTAGTGGACATGAAAGTTATTTCGGGAAAATCTAAGCAGTAGGATGGAACACTTAAAAGCCTGAGGTTTCCGAATGTGACCTTCAAGAGGTGATTGTCCGGCAACAAAGGAGCGCCTCTATGCATCTACCGAGTATCTACTATCTATGCGTATCCGACCGCGCCATTAATCATACGGATAATAGACAACGGTAAAAAAGATAAATCGTTATTTGTAAGCTGTGTCAATTCATGCGCTAAGTTAACTTTCGGTAAAAAGTAACTTTATTCTAGGGTTTGTAGGGTTAAGAACAGCTCTAAATATTTTCTTCTTAAAAGCTGAGCAAACTCCTCAAAAGTTAAGGCACTAATACAGAGATGACTAAACCAAGTAATTTGTTATTAATAGTTTAATAATTAAACCAATATTTAACATCATTATCAACCATAGATTTTCTATTACGCAGACACACAGGTATCAAGGTTTATTAATGATCATTTATAATTTTTAGATATAAAGTGAAGGCGTGGGGTATTCCAAAAAGAAATCAAGGCCCAGACTAACCATAACCTACAGAGACCGGTTTAATGATCCAAACAATCTGTGGAATGCACCCGATAGTGCGGAATATGCAAATAATGATGGACGTGACTTCACAAAGCCGAAGCATAAAGGAATTGCATCGGGCGTTCAAAAGATGTTACACAATAAACTGAGCCTCACAACATAGTAGCATGATAAATGTTGGGATTGTGCCTTTTCAACGGACTTTTTTAGTTTATAATGTTGGAAGTTTCGTACACGAGACTGAGCAAAAAAGATTGCAAGCGGCTAATTGTTTGTGCGAGTCCCAATACTGCAGCTAAGCTACATCTTTATGGGTTTGTTTGTTTTATCTTCATACTTATTTGCAAAATGTGATATGGTTATTTTCACGGTTTAGCTCTATGGTGCTATTTTTACCAAATCTTGAGAGCGGTGAATGAATCCACTAACGAAAACAGCTATATCGATGTTGTTCTCTCCAAAAATCCACCAATCGGTGTACCTGCTGTTTATACAAGTCTTGAAAATGGTAACAAGCGTGTCTTCCAAGAAGCTGCAAATGTTTCGACTTGTTCCACAGGTGTTAGTGACCTTAAATCAAGGCTTATCGTGCAGCGACACCGGCGGAAACGGTTCAGTGCAAATACCGGTGTATCTTCGTACTTCGCGGGGCGATAACGATTTACAACTCACAACCAGACCTGGTTCTTGAAGGAATAACATTTTGTTTGAGTAGCGTTTGGTTAGCAATATAATCTATTTATTTCACCAACAATTTCACAGTGCTTCTTCTGCACAAATGTGGCTTTTTCGTAGTATTCGCGAACGCCAGTGATGAGGATGTATGATTTGTAAATGTCAATCCTATTATAGTCTAAAAAGAGTTCCGACAAGCTAAAGATCAACTCGGAAATGCCGGGGCATAAATCATTCTATATGACAGTCCCAAAATAGGAAACACCCCCGGGATTCGGACGAAATGTCTACCCAAACACGCGACTGTTAGCCTGAATTGGTCTGCAAGTAGGAAACCGTGGGAGGCGCTCCATTCAGAACAGAGCCTAATGGAGGTTAAGATGTATGCCCCCGGTAACGAGGCTCGCGTCGCGTTTGACGCAAGTGTGTCATAAAGAACGGGATGACTGGTGAGATCGTGAATGATGAGCGGAATGTGTTTTAAGGTTTTGCTTTTATTTTCATAGAGGAATGCTAGAAAGCTGAGTGGACGTGGCTAGAGGAGATTAATTAATGATACCAATCATATTTTTGGAAGTCGGATGTTGTAACTATCGACAGTGATGGGTAGCCGTAAAGATTTTTAGTTCAAATTGTAATGCAAATAAAAACTTCAGTTTTGTGAGATGTGAACCTGCTTGTCTATTGCTGCACGCAATCTCGTTCCGGACTAAGACAGTCGTCACACACGGGCATTCGCACAAGATACGAGTTTCTGCAATATTATACCTCGTTGAGATCGAAATACACACGTTAAAGCATTCCGACAGTTCCTCCCAGTTACTAGTTACGTAACAACACCTCAGTTCTATTTTTTATACCATCAAATTAAGATTCCATGTGCTATAATCAAACACGTGTCGATGTCTGGTCAGTATCAGAGCCGTCTGCGGTGGCTATAAAATGCTATCGTATACAATAGCAATCAAATAGCATTCCGTTTCTATTCCAACGTAAACATTTAGCCGGTTGCGTCGATCAACTCGAATGTATTTCGTCGACGAAATGTATTGACACTTCAATATGGTTAATCAGTGGAGGCACAGACGCCTGTCATCGCATATTAAAGAGAGTTAAAGGGCAATTGATTTACTAAGTGTTTATCTGTTCAGGATTCGGAGCTATCAAAGTTTGGTGTATACTTTAAAGTTTGCACAAGCAAATATTTATAACAAGTTATTGGGGAAAAACCGTGATAATCTTATCTAAAGATGCCATGAAAGTTAAAACAGAGAAGATTAATGCACAGTTTAAAAATTATTAGGGCGGAATGTACTTTAACATTTTAACGAGTAAAAAACGAACGACGAAATATTCGAGGTCGAAGAAAAGACAGTTGTTTTATTTTTGCGTAAAACGATTGTTGATACTGATCGTACAAATTTTATATGTGGAGCCCCTGTTCCATCTCTATCATATATTGACTACAATACCTAAAGTTTATGCAACTTTCATGTGCGTTTATACCAACGGGCCGAACGCTCAAACAATGAAAGCATGTCTCGAGGTACAGAATATTTCGTCAGCGAAGGCTGGCACAAAAAGTTCACGACGAGCGTTTAACAACGGTGCTGGAGGAATGCGGTCTCGTCGGTCCACTCAATTGGTACTAGACCAGATTATTAGAATACTTCGCTGTTCATTCAATCAGTGCAAATATAATCGTTATTAATTGATGTTAAGATATGGGGTGATGGTTTGAAGAAATTCTAAAGAGTTTACGTTCTTTATAGTGACACTAACCAATATATGAAACATTAGACTTTTCTTACCAACTACAGATATTAGTTATTTATTTTGAGTAAGTGCAACATGCATTGCATTATATAAATATATATTCTTGATTGGAAATGGTATCAAAATTTAAGCTTCTATGAATGCAGTTTTACGATTACATCATAATTTCTACTGCTATTAGTAATTTGAGTAAGTTCAACATGCATTTCATGATATAAATTTGAAAATGGTATCACAATTTAAGCTTGTACAAGTGCAGTTTTACTAAAGTACGTTAGAAATATTATGTTATTCATCAAGCAAGTAGGTATTTTAACAGTTTTGAGGAGTGGTGGTGCCATAGATTACGTCACATGGTTATGATAACTATAATCTCACTAACCCAACGACAGATAAACATATTCATTGGGTTATGAATACAATTTCATTTATAATTATAACAATATTAAATGTAACGTTCTTAGAGCAGCTCACACTCATAATTAGCGGGTTATTTCACAAAGAACAGTCGATAAGCAAACTTAGTGACAAAGAGAGCGTGGAAACAGAGTAAAAACATGCTAAAGCGCATAACATAACTAAATTAGCATCCATTTAGCCACCGCCTCGTTTCCCAGGCTTAAAGGGAGTGGCGGGACGAGGATAGTTCAGTTCAGTTGCTAGGCAGGAACCAAGTTAATAGTGGGCTAGGCCAGTTGCAGCATGACACTTGCTGATATTGCTGTAGTAGAGAAAAACAGCTGTATACCATCCTTCTCACTAATACTATACATGAGAAGAGCAAGTGTAACTCGCTTTCCATTCTTTTCGCTGATGATGTCTCACTACTTTTTAAAACTCCCAATAATAGTCCAAATAATATTAAATTTATAACAGATACTTTTAATGCAATTACTCTTTGGCTGCATAAACACAATCTTGAAATCAACACTAAAAAGACAAAAATTATACAGTTTAGACCTTACCAAAAACCACCGATCAACCTTAAGCCATTAACTAATTTGTTGAAAATTGAAGAAGTAAGCGAATTCAAACTCTTGGGTATAACTCTTGACACACACCTTACGTGGCAAAAACATGTGGAATCGACCAAATCAAAAATATCGCAGTTCCTTTACGCCCTCAGCGTCCTAAAAACTAACTCATCTAAAGAAGCCGCTCTTACCGCTTATTATGCCTACGCATATGCATGGCTACGGTATGGCATAATTATTTGGGGTCATAGTTGTCATGCTTCAGATTTATTTATAATGCAGAAAAAGTGCCTCCGAATAATTTTGAACGTAAAACCACGGGTCAGCTGTAAGCCTCACTTCATAAATGAAAATATTCTAACTCTGCCTTGTATATATTTATTAGAAGTAGTTATATTCGTCAGGAAACACATAAACCTATTCCAGTATGAAAAAAATCCACGCCGAAAATTTAACTTAGCCCTTCCAGTTCCTCTTATGGAAATGTACAGAAATAGTCCAGTTTACCGATGTGTTCAAATATATAACAAACTTCCAAACGAACTTAAAAGTATTACAAATGACCTATCACTTAAGAAAAAGTTAAAGTCAATTTTATTAAAGAAAAGTTATTATAACATTAGTGAGTTTATGGAAGATGATAAATTTTTGTGATATTATTTATAATTAAGTGTTATCTGTTCATTTGCTGTTAATTAAGTACATACTTTGTCATAATTTTATATAAATTGTGCAATATTTAAGTTAATTATAGTAAGATATTTGCTGTACCCTACCGGGTGTGCATATGTAGTACATATTTAACTATGTGAAACACTACTATGTATTTTATGCAAATAAATGAATATTGAATATTAAAGTGTTACCCCTTTCATAACGAAGCCATTCAACTGATTTTAAAAAAAGGTACAGTTTTTATCTCTTAAGAAATTTGCCCTTAATAGAGTGAAATATAAAAGGTATTAATGAACGTGTTTCGTTCTTTATGTGTATAAATTCGGTTTGTAATGATGGAAGAATAGATCATAATAGAGGGAAGAATATATGAAACAAGGAAGAGAGAAAGACCAAGAATAATAAATAAGAAAGGTAAATAAAGCAAAAGTTAAATGTTGTATTAAGAGGTCAAGAGAATTTCGGAAGATCGTAAAGAATAAAAAAAACTCCACCGAAAAGAGCCTAGCTCTAGAATTTGATGATGATTAATATCTTAGAGCCATTAAGCTAGAAAGCCTAAAATCAAAAAGGAACAAAACTCAATTGACAGTAGAACATTCTACTTATAAGAATTAAGTGAGCTGAACCCACATCAATCAGTAGTCGATACAATAGGCTATGGTTTACGATCTACATACTACAACCTGGTCGGTCCTGTTGTTACATAACATTTTTTGCTTTGAACTAGGCGGTGTGTGGTGTGAGAAACGAGCCGGTTAGCTGGTGCTATTAAACATTTTTGCATGATCAATCGCTTTTTATACGAGTAGTAGTACAAGTTTAATTATCCTTTATTTTGAAGGCAAACTGTGTACTATAGTTGGCTATATAAAGTGTTTAACGTTTTTTAATATCTCAACAAATGTATGTAAGAAAAAATAAATTGCGAAGTATACCTTTGATTTACAGAGACACAACAAAAGGTACGTACACGAAAAATACTTTCTTTAGTGACGAGATTCACACAGTACACAGTACAGTAACTGAGTTAGTAAATCTATACTTACTAATATTATAAATCTGAAGAGTTTCTGTGTTTGTTTGTACGCACTAATCTCAGGGACTACTGGACCGATTGAAAAATATTTTTTTGTGTTGGATAGCTTATTTATTGAGGAAGGCTTTAGGGTATAAAACATTACGCAGCGACGGAAGAGGAGGGAGCAAACTCGAAACGCGCGGACGCAGTCGCGGGGGACCGCTAGTGATGTAATATCAGAACAATCGTGATAGTAAAGTGCGACATATTGATTTATTTGCGTAGTCATGGAGTTTGTTCACGGTAAATAAGCCAGAAAAAATTCAAGCTCCATCATCATTAGCTCCATTGGGTTCCAGACACTAGAGAACAAACAATACATTTGATAACAAAGCATTTCCAAAACTACTAATTATGAACGGTATTTATACCAGAAGAAGTATGGTATTACAAGGACATGAGTGAAGATACATTATTTATCACGTGATGGGCCCGTGCAGTATCTAGGTACTGATTTCGTACAAGCCCGACGCTACTTTTATTTGTTAAACAGCACTATCGTACTTTTAAAGCATTAAGCTGGCCGTTTTAGCAGTGCTGTGGTTCCGAGCCGCGACGAGGTGGTATTACGGGCGTAATCCGAGTTTACATAACGGGACTCTCGAGTAATCCTAAAGAATATATTGTAGTATCAAACGCGAATATACCTGATACCTACTACCAGAGTAAATAATGTGTTAATGACAAAAGCAAAACTTTGACTTCGGAATTTTACATTATTCCGAAATATTTCATGTCTTTAAAAAAGAGCTAGATCGTTACAATAAATACGCAGGTTCAAAATTGCCCAATGGTTGGGGCTAATTCTAGGCTACACGGTGTCGTGACTGCAATATAAGCAACGGTATCCTTGATAAAATGCTAAGATTTAAGACTACATAACTAACTTCTCATTTTGTTTATTTTCTAGCGCCTTGTGCAGCATTTATCTCGATGAACAACACTTACGAAATCTAAAGTCTACAGGTAACAAAATATACTCCTGTCTGCCAAGGTAATGTTAAAAGGTCCTATTATGAACTAATTTCGTAAAAAAAATGTATTTGCATACACTTGATTGCTTACTTACTACTAAAGTTTACTGCCGTTCCGTTGCACGGAACAAGTTCTTTGATAAGATTCTGGGCTATGGGAAAGTTTTGCGTCTGCAGAATGCGGCTTGTTGAAGAGGAAACACAAGTCTACTATCTGGACTTGCAATAATAATATTACTGTTATGAGGACTGCGGAAAGCTGGTTGCAGATGACACTTAACTTAACTGCAACTGTTAGAAACGGGTCTCTAAATCATCTTCTAATTGGTGCTTACATAATGCCATACAATAAGTAGTAAGTAGTCGATCATAACACCTTTCAGGATGTTATTGACTTGATTAATTGTCTTATCGTTCGTTCTTTATTTGGGTTAAATTATCTTTAAAACTATCCAAGGGCATAAGTTAAAGTTAGGAAATCTTTATAGATTATGGGTAATTTTTCAATGCAAAGTAAAACATGGATATTTGGGTCTTGTATGTATGCATTATCAGTGGGATATGATAACGAGCTAGGTGAGCCCGGGCGTGGCTGATATTGCTTTTCATATTGTTAATCTTGGAATGTAGGTAGGTACCTATTTAATATCTATTTAATATAATAGCTATTGTTTGAAATTATCGCAGACTAGACACAAATAATGATTTGAATTTTGAGAGGCAATTATACGATTTTAGGCGCAACTCTCTATTTTATATGCGGTGTGATATTTAAACTGGTTTTATAGTTTTCTTTCTACTTAGATCCCCAAACGTATCCAATTCGAACGAGACATAGTGTTCCTACTCTCCGTGGTAGAGTAGAGCTGTTGTTGTAAGAAGTATCTTGATTATGCCACGAACAAAATACTAATCGTAAGTTCTTCATATAAAAGAGAATGGTATGCTGACTTGCCTCTTACTTTTTGGCATTAACTGAGAGACATCCTTAATATGTTTATTCAGCTTTTACCATCAGTGATTCCTTTTTCTTGGTAAAATATTGATACAAAACCAGAGATTGAAATCTCTGTACAAAACCTGTTTTAGATTGAAGGTCGGAGAATTTTTATTTAAACTTAGAGGACAAATACTGCGATATTATGACTATGTCTGGAAAATCTCGTTGAAAAGCAGTTCGATGAATCATCACAATGTTATTCATAGTTACTTTAATTTACATATTCTAGAAATATATGGATTATTAACGAGGATCATGTACGGATATGTATGGTAAGCTAACGTTTCAATTTAAAGTGAATCCAAGGATTAACATATTGAAAATCTAACTGATGAACGATATAGAAGTTGGTAGATGAAAAGTCCTTAGAATGCCCAAGAAAGTGTAGATAAGAGTAAAGTAGAGTAGATGTAAATTAACCTCTAGGCACGTATCCCAGACGTAAAGGGGGCCCCATATGGCCCATCTCAGAATGGTCTTGGTGCCATACCAGAGCTATAATCTATGGTGGTCTAAGGCTTTGGACACCGGACACCGATGCTCCCCATTCGTGTATTCAAGGGATGGAGCCCTTGGATACACGAATGGGGAGCCTCGGTGCCTTATGAAAGCGCTCTAAATAGATGTATACAAAAGTTTTTGAATGCTGGTTTGAAAACTAATGTACGGACAACATCACGTTAATGTAAACACTGCGGTATCTTACACAGTTGTAATAAAAGTTAGTTTTCAACAAAAAATTTATAACCCGATGTGCTGTACACAAAGAACAAGAGTAAACGTTCCTTTGCTTATTGACAAAGATATATTGATTGAATGCTATCGCTATCTTCTATGTATCGGCGCCTGATAACAATTGATACCAATATTGTTTGTACAATGACTCCGCTTTTCGAGGCTCTATGTACTATGTTTTATTTTTCGGTAACTACGGAGTAAACTGGAATGTTATAGCGGTCGTTGGTCGGACCTATTAAGAAGCTGGTACTAATTAAGTTAGAATCAATTATCAGGCAGAACAATGCAGTTTTGTTCTATTATGTTGGATAGTTTTTCTTTTATTAGATGAGTTTAAACACTTAGAAGTAGCTGTATAAGCATTTATCGTTCGTAGCTTTGATTGAACTAATCTGAAATTGTACATACAGAAAAAAATTAAAATCTAAAGAGGCTATTTGAGATTTCTTAAGACACACGACACATGTGCTGTGTATAAATAGCCGGATTGTTTACCATCAGTGTCAAGAATAACCTATTCCCAAAATAGGTGTCAACTAATTTTAGAGTGCTTCTGATGTTCGTCAACAGTATAAAAGTTAAAATTAGATTTATAGGGTTAAAAGTAATAGATTTGAACTTAACCATTTTATCAATGGAATGACTGATATTTTGCATTTTATAATGTAATAAACTTGAAAATTTTTCTCCATAGAGGGTCATTTATTATGCGATGGACGTAAGTCAAAGATCAACAGGAGATATTTAATCGCTTTGCACAGTTACTTGGTGCTTTGTGAACAATTTAAACATAGTTATGTTGAAATGTAAGTACAAAATAAATGATGATCTCAATAGTCGGACATGTAATCTGGTCTAGCAGACTGATTGCTGAGTGCATTAACACTCCGGTTTGAGGGTCATTAACCTTAATGTGAAACCTGTTACAAATACAACTTGTAATCAACTATAACTATTTATTATACATACTTGTTTTGTATGCCCTTGAACCAATCTATTCTGTGCGATGCCATCAACAGTCTTACAATTGGGAGCAGCAATTGGCATGAATAAAAGTTTGATAACTTTTTATGAGGCGAATCATTAACTCAACACGTCTGTAGACTACCGGCTAGTTTTTAAAGAGGCCCAAAAATATTTCCAAGGATAAATGTTGCTTAGCAGTACTTATTTTTCAATCCTTAGGCTAGAAATAAAAATGTTGATTTGAATTTAACAAAACATTAAAATTAATTTTATAATGCATTCAGATATTTTTTTTACTAGTATATTCAGTAGCATTGACAGTAAACTACATAAACAGATATAATGACTCAATTATTATTATTATGAATAAACTAAACATGAATGTTGTTCTAATAATAAACATAATGAATCGAGATAGTACATGTACTATGTGTTAGTTTAGTTCCTATGACCCTGGCCTGTATAAGCACCGAAATTTCTGGCTGTAAAAATTAACACACCTAATCATAAAACAAATACTGTAGGGCTCGAAGATAAGATTGCGCAAAACAAACATTTTGAAATTTAGGTTAACGGCTAGGATTTTGATTTGAGTTAGCGTTATCAAAATTATCAGGCAACCTTCCCATGTACTTATGGAATATTTATTAAAGTTAACTGCCATATCGAAAATTTCAGGAAAATATTATGTTTTGATTGTATCAAATATAGGATTACTGACACATTTGAAATGTTTGATAGCACACTTTTATGATTTTGCTTTATCTATCAGATATTTAGCCAACAATAAACAGATAAAAGTTTCATGATTGCTATTTTTGTCAAAATTATGTGTGTAGGGTGCATGGATAGGTCTTCTGCAAATATAGATGTGTCTGACTGAAATTGTTTCAAACTTTTTGTTGAGATATGTATCTGATCAAAACATAGGACTAAAAGTATAAATTACAAAATAAACATACCTTGCGAAAGGCAAACAGTTCATTCTGAAGTTTCTGTCTCTCAGCGGAGGGCTGCTGCCCCTTCCCTCGTATAAATTTAAGCATTCTGCCAGCCTGAAAAATAAACAATCACTTAGCACTTCACCCTTCACACCAAAATACATAAACATACAGACAACACAAGCCCACCATTATGCTCTCATAGTTAGACAACGCGCGAACACTAGCAAACCGACCGGCACCGAAAAGCCGACTGAGTTTTGGTTGCCTCGAGTCACCAGTACCAGCACAGCAGCGTTGCCGTCAAACCCACGCACAGATAACTTTTACACGAAATCACAAGATAACCAGGTAATAGATAGCGTGACTAATATTCAAAAAACCATTATGAACATTTACGAAATCCTTTCCTTTCCATCCCTTTTCTAATCACTGAGACAACGCCTGTGTGACACGGTAGAACAGCAAACATACAACGAGACTGGCCAAAACTAGCTAAGAATGAAAGGGTTCGCTCATAGTAATGCACTTTACAAACCTTGGGAGTACTGTTTGAAGAGTTTTATTGATGAAATCCAAAATTTAAGAGATAATCAGATAGCAGACAACTCACAAAAACGGCGTCAGAAATACACACAAACATGAAAAAGCACTCACAAATCCAACGCACGAAAACCCACACTAGCGTGGAGAAATGACGTGACTAACTGGCGGTGTTACCAGCGGCATAGTTTTATTTTCCTTAAAGTTAAAAAATGTTTTTTTAACTCATTACAATTTTGTTTTATGATACTGATTTCATATGGAATTTTAAAACGAAAACAAAAATAAAATATGTTCCGTAATGAAAAGGGCTTAACTAAAAAGGACCAATAAATATTTTGCATGTAAATTCACTATTTATTGCTTGAAAAAACATAATATCTTACTTTATACAGGATGTCCCAAAAGCGAAGGATAATCCTGTAACTGCAAATAGGTCACGTTATGGCCTATTATATTAGTCCTATCATATTATATATGCCAATAAATTTTTCGAGTAAAGCCTCACCATTTTCGAGATAATTTTATTTGTTTAATTAGCCATGTACATACACGCTCTTAGGCATAGTGACTGAAATGAACATCGAAAACTTAGATGACCGTTGAATAACCAAGTCATTGAGATAACTGATATCAAAGTTTTTACTACGAAGCACAATAGGTCCAATGTTAAAACGTTTAAAGACACTGATAAAACACAATAAAGTCGCGTGCGCGTCTACTCAACTGAGTTGAGCAAACTGGTCAATTTTTACTCGACTTTACCGAACGGAGGGTAATGTTTAGTGTTTGAGACAAATGTTTTCTTTTGTTTCTCTTCAAAATGCGTTTTTTTTCGTCATTTATCGTGGTCAGCGTGATTTCGTGTCGATCAAACTGTATCATAATAGAGTCCGAAAACACGACATTTGTGCATTAGAATTGCCATAAAAATATTTTCAAAAGTAATTGCTGAATAATAGTTACCATTTCAAAATTGGCATTAACTAAACAAGTTTTGAAATCAATTGGCACTTTCCTCTTGGTACATTTTTTTTACACCACAGGCTATGAAAGTCTGATGTTCGAATTAGATTTTACAAAAATATTGCAAAACAATGCATTTTTTGGGGGTACCCTAAAATATTATTGTCAAAAAGGCCATTGATTTAGATGTGTCAATCGTTTGTGAGCTTAAAACTTTTTACAGATCTTGAAAATGTTGAAATTTCAGGAATTGGCATGATATTTAATGAGCGAAAACGAAATTTTCAAAAAAATATTAAAAGTGAGGGTATCTCGAAAATGGTAAGACTTTTACTTGAAAAAAATATTGACATATAATACGCCATAACGTGACCTATTTGCAGTTACAGGATTATCCTTCGCTTTTGGGACACCCTGTATAGTTGTCGCAAGTACTCAATACGTAAAAGTAAAATAATATGGTAAAAAATCGTAGAAGGAAAGGAGAAAAATAATATATATTTTTTAAATAAATACTGTTAACACGTTCCGGGACACTACTCCAGACACAATAGATGTTTCATTGTTTTCACGCCTGTAGGCGGGCACTGTCCCGGAACGTGTTAACCTCCTTTTTTGAAGTTGGTCAAAACAAGATGAGCCTTGATTAATATGATATTTTAAACAAAGTTACCGTTAAAAATCGTTGCTAAGCACAGTGTTTATGTATTGTTTTTTTATTATTAAAAAAATATTCATTAGATTGTTTCTAGCTCTAAATAAGTTCAAATAGAAACCACGAATATGTCAAAGGTCGTCTATCGACTAAAGACTAAAGTCGTCTATAGAGACGCGATCTGTACACTTTGAATTGAAGATCTTTTAAAAGGAGATTATGCATGCATAAAGGCCTATGGACACGAATGTGTGGTCCGTCCAACCTGCACCGACCGATGTCTTACCTTTGATGATTTTGATTTTACGGCAGCTAGTGGTGACTGAGTTTGTTCCGGCGTTTCTTATCAGCACTTGTCTAATTGTCTGTGTTCTGTCTCGAAGCGCTGGTAGGGCCCAAAAGCGAAGGAGACATGTTTGTATTTTTTTCACTGTATATTGGACGTTCATAAGTGTCATTTCATGACCTAAATTGAAATAAAGATTTTGAATTTGAATTTGAATTATTTTTTGATATCTCAAAAAGTATATGAACATTATTTACCCCACTCTGAGGAAGTATTTTAGTCAGGCAACATTAATCTAAAGGCACGTTCAAAAACCAAATCAAGCAAATCAACGTGCTTTTATCAATTGAAAAGTTTGAAAATACATAATAGAAAATGAATGAATGAGAAATTTTTATTTATTACACAAATCTATGTAATTTCAATTTACCGTTAATATTAAATTAATTTATATTTGTAAGGAGTCACTATTTTGGTAAGTGGTAAGAGTGGTACGTCGAGATTCGTTCAAAAACCTATTTCTATAGTACATTTTGTTTTATCCGACTTTTAAAAAAGAGGATAGTGTAGTTAGGTTTCCTTCAGTCTCCTCTGAGTCTGGATTATCTTGATTCTTTTGTTAAAACATTTGGTCACGAAAGTACAATAAATATTTTGATCCTCTTATCCTCAATGTGTTGAACTTGGCCTAGTTCTGAATAATAGTATAGTACTAGCGGTACTTGAAAATTGGTACACGTTCTCTCGAGTAATAAATGTTGTACACAACTAACACTACTTTCTTTTATATAATTGCCAATCTAAAGAACTCAGAACCAGCAAAAACTATGTCGAGGGCAGGGCGGTTCCGTTTTCATGGACACTGCAAGCAGGGTCACAAAATTGTGTTATCTAAGTATTCAAATTATTTCGGTACCATCAAAATTGCCATCTAATTGCAAAATTTGATGCGAATTTTAGCCAATACGTGCGTACGTACTTACTATTTCGACCGAAGTATTAATAAGCTTAGCGTAGCGCTAGAACATTTGTATAAGCAATTTCACTTTCAATGTCCTGATTTGAAATAAGTAATGAAATGAGCCTCGAATTACATTATGATGAAAAATAATAAATAAATGACAAATAAAGATATGTATAGTCTCGGTAGGTATAGTGCTTAGATTATGTAATATATATACTTCATCATATACATATAAAAAGAGATCTTGGACGAATAACTTGGACCAATAGTTAATTCATCCAAGAAAGAGATTTTACAAAATCTGTTTCAGATTGCGAGTAATAAGCAGAGTTTGGCCTTTTGAAGTGACCCCTAAAATGATATGGTATAGTTTTTATTATGGATTTCAAATCGACTGAACTCTTGTGCGCACCATATTTGCAGACACTGCTGTACGGCTTTATTGCACAATTAATTTATAAAATAATGTTTGAAAGTACCTAATCAAACTAATTAGTAAGTAATAAGATAGGTTAAAAATATTTTTTTAATACTACATTGGTTTTCACGGTGTCAAGTTGTCAACTAAGCAAAATAAAAAATATCCTGAACTACTCGAGAATTACTTAGGTGAATGAAAAGATAAAGCTGTTTCCGCGTTCCGAGAGGCCTGAAATATTGGAGGAGTCACGACATGTCGCCTGAACCATCATAAATCAAAACTGTTGGCATGGTTGGCAAAAGAGTGATTCCATTCATCTGTGTCGAGTCGAGTGGTTGCCAATTTTGCGTGCAGCACCTACCTTAGACCTTAGGATTTATATGTCACGACTCACGACTCTGACTGTTTTATACCCGTTTATTTACTTGCGTTTTAGTTATTTCCATAATCTTTTATAGAAATAACTAAGACGTGCAGCTAAATTCCTACATGATTTATACGACACGATTTTCATATATTTTTTATTATTATAAACTCTGAAATAATCATTCATAAGTCTGAAAAGCCATTTTAATTACTCACTTAATCTGTGGGCGATGAATGATAAATATTTTCGCGGTCGTCCTACCATAAGTCAAATCTACATGCCAGCAGCTATTTTTTTACCCGTCTACGGCGAAGCAAAAAGGAGGGTTATGATTTTGACCTGTATGTATTTACAAAAAAGGTTTATCCTATAAGTTGTTGCACGTGCACTCTCGCTCGCCGAGACACCCTGAGATAGAAAGTTCGAGAGGTTTTGAGAGAGCTCTCGCTTGCTCTCAGAGTCTCTCAGTGTTGTTCGATAGGTCTAGGACCTTATAATATAAATTGCACTTATAAAAAGCAACTGTTATGGGGTTTTTTTTACTGCTGGTTGTGGTATAGGTATATGCCCGGTATGTACTATATTTTGATAAAACGCTGAAACAAAAATAAATTATAAATTAGGTCTAGTCCAGCCAGACACTTACTCTAGAGCCATTCATTACTTACTGTATGTGTTCCAGTTTCAGCGACTTCGTAATCGTGCGATCGTCTCGCATCTCGCACCCTGTAAACATAATTCTCGTCACGGACGGCAGGCGTCGCCATGGCAACGAACATCGATTGACGCCGAGCGCATCTTGCAGCGTGCACACAGACCTCTAATAGGGCTTTGTCAGGCTTCCCGGTATGTTGCGGGAAGCGTGAAACTCCTGTGTGCTCCTGCCTTTAGCTCTAAGGATAGGTGTGCAGGTATGCTCCTGTTTAGTTATGTGGCTTGATTGACTGGCTCCGGTGGAGTATACCTTCATATGAGGTCCATGCCGTGATAAGTTATCTACCAATACTAGCGAGATAAGGAGGCATGCATAGTAGTTATTTCATGATATAATATTGGCTTTTCTTGAGTTTCCATTCGGACGTATCTTTGCTTATTTGTTTTATATCTAATCTTGTCTCATTCTATTTTTGAATCACTTGCTTGAATATGGCGTGTGATTTTCATTAGATAGGTATCAAGTAAAATAAAATCAACGAAAATCATAGCGACACCTCCTACGCAAAAGTCGCTAACTTGAAATCGCAAATTTTACAGGAGAGCCGATCGAAACTTCAAATGCGCACTGTGCTCTTACCTTTGAAACTATCACCTTGAAATTTGGCATATGGGCTGTTTTTGACGACTATATTCAGATTTTTGTGTTGGTTTTATTGAATTATTTACAGATATTAAGATATCACACTTAAAGAATTATGCGTCGGATTTAATAAGTTTTTTTTTATTCAAGTGTCAGTTACAGAGTTTTGCTTTGGAAAAAAATATCTGATAAAGTTATTAAGTGGCAAATAGGTAGTTATGTAATGGAAGTATGGATGTATTTTATTTCGTAAGTGGTACTTAATGCTTTATGAATAGAACGAGATATTTTTATACTTAGAGATACATAGTTTTGTTAGTATGAACTTTGAAGTCTAGACTATGAAGAAGGGTTTCGGACCTAATTGAGGGCTGTGTGGGAATCTCGTGCTTTTATGAATGTGGTCTAGAATGGAGCTATTAAAAATTATGTAGGACAAGATGGTGACACAACATTTATCAAAGACTACGTAGGTCTCATATCAAGTACTGGAACGCAATAAAAGTTTTTATAGGCCAAGACGAGCGACACCAGCGAGATCACATATAGTGGTAATTGGGGTCAAGATAAGAAAGGAAAACCGCTTAAGTATTTCGGCTTAATGGACGCTGGAAGTTCACCGCCCATTTTGAAAGTAAGCTGCTGGGGCACTGAGCAGACTACTGCCGAACATTGGTGGGACTGCTGCCTGCTAGTAGGCGCCTTTTTGCCAATATGGGTGTTCTGCGGTCCATGGCGTTATACATGCCCCTATTAACAAGGGCAGAAAAATGCTCTTGCGTAAAGTACAGCGCATTGTAGCGCTGAGACTAATATCGGACAGTAGCGGAAAATGCAGCTGCTGCACTGGCCGGTATGTAAGTTTAGCTCTCGATGCCGAGGTTTTAGCCGCCGTCTTTGAGTGGCGCGAGAAACAAAAGTCTCTGGACTTGAGGCTAGAACCCCGAACAGTTGAGGTGGAGCGCCTCAAACTGAAGGACGAGGCTCTGCAGATCCCCAGATCTGCTCCCCACGTTACAATTGATTAGCTGCAGGTCCCAACCTGCAGCTAATCAATTGTAACGTGGGCACCGCATTACACATACTCAGGTCATAAGTTCTGTCACATGTGTAATATGCAGTTCTTTAGTCATGTTTATTATTTATGTAACCATTAATCCTTATATATAGATTCATATGGTAATAAAGTTTATTCAAAATGACCCCCGCGATTTTGAATACAGGCCTTCAATCTGCGCGGCCAGTCGTCTATCGCAGCACTAACGAGGTCCATGTCAATATCCGCGGCTGCCTTAATCTAGGATGCCTTGAGTGACTCCAAATCAGGATGAGGCTTTGAGCAGGCCCTTTCCTCTAAGTGTTGTCATATCTTGTAATCTAACGGACTCAAATCTGGACTGGGGAGGGCCAGTCTTCGTGCCGAATTAAGTCGATTTCACGCGCCATCAGCCAGTCTTGTGTGCTTTTCGCTCTATGAGCTGGCGCAGAATCTTGTTGGAATACCCAGTGCCTGTTATTAAACATGGTATGAGAAACAGGTTCCACAAGATTTTTGAGGACTGTATTTTGATACATAACTGCATTAGTTTTTACGCCTTTCTCACAAAAATGCACTTCAGTTAGGCCCCATTATAAGAGACTCCCAACCAAACCATGAGCGAGAATGGAAAATGGCCTCGTTATACACGCGGAATATGGTTACTCGCTACTTCACTGTTGTGTGCGTAAACTTTATCATTTCGTTTGTTGTAGCTCTCTTCCACGCTGAAAATTTTTTCATCAGAAAAAATATTTTCCCGATGCTTTTTTCCCGCGTACCGCTTCAACAAAGCGCGTCATCGCTTCATTCTCAGGTCCAATACACGCGCGGACGCGCGTGCGAAGTGCATTATTTGGACAAATAATGCACTGTTTTTTTTCGATATTTCCTAAGCCCTAAGTCTTCATTTAACACCCTTTTCACCGTGGTTCTGCTTAACTCCATCTGAAGGGCCAACAGTTTCTGCTTACGTATGGGATTTATTTGAAATCGCGCCTTCACAGCTTTTATCACTGCTGGAGTGCTAACAGAGCAAGGGCGACCACTTCTTGACCTGTCATCTACATATACACTATACTAAGATTCAATGAAGACCATTGTATGAAGACCGTTTTATGGTACGATAAACTAATCTTTTGGTTTTATTAAAAATTTTCAGTAAGTCGAAAATCTGAATTGGCGCGTAACCGCAACGATGCAATGCAAAAACCGCAACACGGTCTTCTGTGTCTGTCTTTTTTGTGGCCAGTATTCTAAATTCAAATGCTTTTATTGTGTGACAGAACTTATGACCTGACTATGTATATTTGCTCGCTGCTATACTTTGCTCGAGGGATGTGTGAAGCGCCAACATGAACGCCTAACACACCAAGCTAATCAGATTTTAACAGGCCACGACTGATTCGGCAAATACCTGCACCGCATCAACAGTGATCCAGAACCAATCTCCCAGAAGGAGGCGGCGGAGAGGTAGCGGGAGGCTTAAACCAACGCACCGATGATTCGTCGCCGACTTCCTGGGAACCGAATAAAACTTGATGCCCTTCACCTGTCACTCCTAGATGGGTCTCGAAAGGTCGACAAGGTGATGTTTGCCGATCGCTAAAGGAGGCCCATGAAGGTGGTGTGTGTGTCCCATACGCCGTCAGCTGGATAACCGGATAAATAATTTTCTCCTGAATACAGGTGGAGCTTGCAAACTACGAGTCACAGTCAGAGGCGAGACTGCAAAGAATACCCAGGGGCTGAGCTAAGGATTACCCGTAGCTTCCCCCTCATAAATGGCATCGAAAAACACTGACTGGTTTTTTATGGGTACACATGTTGAGTTTTGAGTAAGATCTTCTGCTAACTGATCTTCCGTAACATTGTCAGCATCATTTTCGAATATGTTATTATTCGGCCAAAATATTTTCTCTTTTTCGGAGAACTGTGGAACAGGTGACTCTGAAAAAGTAATAACACTTAGGGGGCATGCTAACATTTGTTTTACCACGTAAGTATACTTAAGTGTCAGATACAAAATATATCGAATTAACTAATCCGAAGCAAAACAACCTAAGTGATACTTAAATAATATTTTTAAAATAAACCTCCGGTGCATAAGTATGTAAGCGGTAATTAGAACCAAAAGTATAGTAAAGCCATCGGCGCATAAGTCTGTAAGTGTCAGTTAAAGCAAAAAACATTATAAATCTTCCGTAGCAAAACTCTTTAAGTGACAAGCGTCATTATGAATTACGAAGCATAACTCTGTAACTGGTCTAGTTACGTGTATTTGCGTCGTTTTAGTAGAATTTAATGGATTACCCTAAGTTTTACCTCTAAATACCACAAAAAACAAGCAATTTACAAAACTTTATGTTAAAACAATATTAATACAGTGGAAAAATATTAAAAGTAATCATGTCATTTAACTTACTCGGATTTTGTATTTCACCTGAACCCCCCACATTTGTATTTATTGTCTCTTGGACCAAACAAGTGTTTTTTAGAGCATCCTTGAATTGTATCCTTTTTGATCACATGTTTGTATTCACTGCCTAGCCGTTTTTTTTTCATTAAATCACATTACACTTGAGTACACACTTGCATCGTAGGCTCTCCGGTGCGATACTGACGAAGTGACAGATATCCCCCCCGGTCCGCTTCAATACGCCCCGCGCATACGCGGTTAACTAACAGCTAGGCAGATATGCAGGGAACCCTTTATCTAGATAGACACTTATACAGCTGTAAATTACTAATATTAATGCTAATTTAAAAAAAAATTGAAGTCCACCTTATAAAACCGACCTCGGAGAACACGAAAATACTAAAATCGTATTTCTCTATAACTAACAGTTACAGAGTTTTGCGAGGGAGGTGTCAATAGAGTATACTTAAATTAACAAAAGTCTATCTAAACCCAAGTTGCAGAAACATAATGTTAATTAAAATAACGTTTATTTAATGAATTAAGTAATCGTTTATGTTAAAACTAGACTAAAGCCCCTTTCTCAGACCCTCCCACTGGAGTAGGCACCTAACTTCTAAGGGGTTATTGTAGTAAATTGTAATAACCTTACAGTTTGCTTTGAAAATAGCCTGGGACTAAACTAGACAATAAGTTAGGGCTAGGGGAGAGCAGTTTCTGGAAGCAGTTTCTCTAGGTTGATAATTCTAACAGTGTTTCGTCAAGTGTTCGACAGTTAGGGCCAGTTTTTTGATCCGTAGTAATGGTGAAGTTACGTTACCAGCGGTTGAATATTTACGATTGTGTGTGTTTTGAAGAAAAAATACCATAACCAATGGTCATTAAAATAGCCATTCTGACATTTGGGGTATTTTTTCTTCAAAACACACACAACTGTAAATATTCAACCGCCGCGCTGGTAACATTACCATTACTTTCGATGAAGAAATTGGGCCTTAGTACCTATATGTTTCTTTTATTTCGACATAAATGTTGCCATTGAAACCGTCTTATGTTTTGTGGCATCAGCATGGTAGGTAGCACTTAATAACTATTCCATCCTTTATGTTCTGCGCATTCACCATTTGGCGACTTAACTTTGAAATGAACTGCCTAGAACTTTAACGGATTAAAGCAAGATTGCAATACGCCCCTGAGACCATGACTGTAGAGGTGCTCGTAGCGCTGTGGTGGCAGCGCTTTGGTAGGGATACCGAAGTTAAGCAACTTACGTTGCGGTCGGGTTTTGGATGGGTGACCATTCCGAATATTTACGTTGCGGTCGGGTTTTGGATGGGTGACCATTCCGAATATTTAAGTGACGTCACTTAAATATTCGGAATGGTCACCCATCCAAATGATGATCCAAATAATGATATACGTATATCACGAGCATTTCTGGGCTTCAGAAGGCACGTTAAATATTTGTCCCAGGCTAATATTAATATCTAATATCGGTTGATATTAATTAGTCGTTAAGCCCAGTCAGAGGCACTATGGGTTTGATGAAATGTGACGGCGAGGTTCGACGCTTGCCTTGCAAACACCCTTCCATCAATCCGCACTGACCTTATGGTGGACCATGCTCATACTACCTTATAGTTAGGTTAGGAGGTAATAGGTCTTTGCCCAGTAGTGGGATGTTAACAAACAGGCTAATTTTATTTTACTGTAATACGCCACTACTCATCCCACTCACGCTTACTTCCAAGACATCAAAATCTTGTCTTGCTCGAGGCGATATTTATAAACCTGTCCTTACCTTCAGACGATATCGATCAAAGGGAAATAAGAGCAAGCTGTAAACTTTCCGGGGAGAGCATAAATCAGGATTCCCCTTTCGAGCCCCGGAGCGATTTAAGAATACTATTCATAGTATAGTTTTCACCACTATAAGGCCTGCTTATTAATCAAATGTTGCACAGTAATGGTTGCATTCTTGTAGGGAATTCTTTTAATACAGAAATAGGAAGGTTTAACTGTTATGTTAAGATGATTACGACCCTGACGAATTAACTTATAATATTTAGGTTGATTTGTAGCTCTAAAATCATGTGAAATGCCTCCTCGACACAATTCCAATTTAAGGCATTATCAAAAACTTGTTAAGCTAACAGAGGCGAACGAAATTAAATTTCACGTTGCGAACAAAAAATATTCCACAAAGAGCGTCGCGAAATCAAATCCTGACATTTCTTTAATAAGCCTCGTGATGGAATAACTCGGAAAATTGTTAAGGAAACCTCATTATCAGAGGATCAAGTTATGTTTAATTAAGGACATACAAAAACTTGAAAACTTGCCCCTTATTCTTTCTCCTTTGCGCAAAGAAAAAGCTCTTTTGTGAATTAATAACATAGATTCCTATCTTAAAAACTAACTTTAACTTGTTCAAGACTGAAGTTATGGTTATTCTTTTACGTAAAGCAAATAAGTATTAATAATCACACTATCCTACTTATATCCCATATTCCCATATCCCACTTATAATATTATAAAAGCGAATGTTGTGAGTAAGTATGTTTGGTACTTCTTCACAAAAAAAATCTACTGGATGGATTTTAATGAAACTTCACAGCAATATAGCTAATACATCGGAATAGCACATAGGATTTATAATTCATTGTGTTTGTTTTTGAGATTCGATATTCACGTGAATGAAACCGCGGGGATCCGTTACTCTGTATAGCACACCATTAACAGTCAGTTACCATTCAAATGTTTACAGATAAAGTACAACTAAAGAAGTCTTATCGCAAAAACCGATCTCTTTTAGGCAACCAATGAGTAAAATGTAAGTTAATATAAACACGTAACTATTTGGTCCTAACTTTCGCATTTGTAACCCCAGGATAAACGCTTTCCTTAATCTACGAGTAGGTATGTAAGCTGATTCGTAATGTAATACTTATCTAAAACAGTCACACACACCATACACTGTGTATGGTACCGTAGTTAAACTGATGGTCCAGACTGACGCCAGGCTAATTGTGCAACAGTCTTCCTAAGGATCTATAAAGCTGCAGATATTTTAATCAAGGTAAGAAATAAGAAACAAGAAAAAATCCAGTTTGAAGTTTACTTGTTAAAAATTGAAAGAAAAATACAGCGAGGAAAGAAAACTAAAATAACTCAATAAAAACAGAAAAACTTTAAGAAAAGTCTTTTAAGTTTCTATTGTGGATAGTGAAGTGCCTCCGCCTGACCCTTATAAAAAGTTGTCGTTCAATACAATCTTCATTCGACGAGACAAAGTTTATCTACAGATTGGTGAAACAATTTTTTTTCTCCTGAATATTATTTATTTATTTTCAAGCTATGATAAAACTTCATTTATCATTAAATTATGTTATTGAAGGTACCTTCTCAGTATCTTTAAAACTTAAGTTAATTCGGTCGTATAAATTCATGTTCTTTCTTTCTTTCTAAGTCAAGAACCTGCGAGTTTTTTTACGGCCTGATAGAGAAAGTCTCAAGATTCAAGACTCGTAGCGAAGATACGTTGAATACAAAATGTAATTAAAAGGAATAGAAAAGTAACAGTCATATCTTTTATTATCTGCCCTGTTAGTACCTATACTACTTTAAATATGCACAGCTTTTCAAATTTATATCTAATTTGGTAAAAGTGATGTTTAAATATTCATTTTATCGTTGTTCTCAAGCTCTCTTTTATTGCTTTGCTTATTAAAGTGTCTGACATTGCAGTAAGTTACAAAGACATTTTATATTGTTTCTATTATTTTCTCAAGAAATTGGATCGACCATGATTACTCGTAAGAGGCATCGAACATACTTTGCGCTGATGTAGTATTATGAATATAGATATAGCACCAGCAACCGATGGGCATTAGAAAAAATAATTTCAGAAAGTAGAGCCCTTCCGATAAATGACGTAACAACCTCCATCCAGACTCGCACCAAGAAAATATTACAAACTCCCCTCTAAAAAATTATCAAAGAAAGCCTATGTCACGTCACGCATGGTTCAACAGTGGTTTTTCATCGATGATAAAAGTACGTAATAATGATAGGTAGGATCCAATGTAAAATATAGGTCAGCCATTATTATATGTGGCAATGCGTTAAGTATACAAATGTATACTCAGACAAAGGCTTGTTCCTATATCCGCTTTTCATTTGAATGGGGTCCCTGCTGAATATTCCGCCTGCGTCAGTCGAGCGAGAGTCCTTCATTTAACTTTCTAGACAACAACAAAGAGCCGCTTTCTGTTTTATCCTGTGGACGATACAGTAAATGGTTTCATATTAGTTAACTCGAGATAATCCATCTCTAGAAAACCTTAAAACCAACAATAAAAATGTATTTGTAGAAAAAAACAAAAATTTTACAGTCTATCATGGCACTCCAAAAAGCTATGTAAAGCAAGTGGGTTATTGTTTATTTCGAAATAGAGATACGGATAGGTAGGGGCATTGCTTGCAAGTGGCAAGAAAATGAACGAGACACCTTACCCAATCTAAAGAGATGATGATAAAAAAGTGACCGCTTCATCTATTGAATGATAAGAAGCAAGTATTAAACCATCAAGGTTACCTTGTAATATGCAAGCATCTCATATTTAGGTAACTATACCAGTTTTCGTTGGGACTCTAGGTGTTCACAGTATGAATTATTGATTCACCAGACATTGTCCACGCGACATTGCAAGGTCGGGTCACTGAACCGCGGGGGCGAGTAACCACGTTTTAGACCTAAATTAAACTTTGGTTCTCACACCTTACTTTAGTTTAGTATCTAAATGCGGTGATAAAATAAATGAACGTCGGCAGAAAATAGTTTAACTTTTAATGCTGTGTGTTAAAAGTTCTTCAGGAGTTAATATTTAAACTAAGATAATAAACAAGAATTTGTAAGCGAATACATTAACCTTTACCTGAAAGGTGTCCTAAGATAAAGTTAGGACCATCTCAGGTCAGTGACTCTACATCAGCCTTCTGTGTCTATTCAAACATTATTCTATCGGTTTCAGCGATTTAAATATATCTGTATATTGTATTCTAGTATCTAAAAACCACCGTCGTACATACAGACATAGTTTCTTTCATCCAAAAACAGTATCCTTATTTCAGGTGCAACGTTTATTTCCCAATAAACAAATTAAAATAAATGTATCCAACTTCCGGCTAGTATCCTCTACAGCCTCGTTACAACCTGTCCGTTTAAGTCCCATTACAGTTTCAGCGATCAATAGTCATGTCAAAAGCGCTGATCGACAGCGTGGCGTGAGATGAAGCTATTACCCTCGTATTTGCAGTAAGTAAAATATACTCAGTAGACCCAATACCCGTTGACATTTGAGGGTACCATCAAACTAAGACGAAAAAAGTCTACTTTTAGTATAACTTTTCAGAATATAAGAAGACGTGTGACGTGTAGCATACGTTCTATAGTTGTGTAAACTTATTGTTTTTTAGGGTTCCGTACCTCGAAAGGAAAAAACGGAACCCTTATTACAACAAAGTGATCCTATTTTGTTGTCGGTCCGTCTGTCTGTCTGTTATGACCCTTTTTTCTCAGGAACGCCTGGAGGCATCAAGCTGGAATTACTTGGACCAAATACTCAGGTCGTCTGTCCCTTGGAGCTGTGAAAAAAATTGAAACTTCTAAGCCAACAACGAAATCAAAAGATACAAATGGTAAATAAATAAACACTCGTCACTCGCAAGGGAATCAAAACTTACAGGGTTCTTCCCGTGAACTCAGAATCTTAAGATTTAGAATGAAGCAACGTCTTATCGCATAAAGAAAGGTAAAATTGCGAAAACCTTAAATTTTTAGTTACATCACATAATAAAAACAAGGTTTGTACACACGTAAGGTAAGAACACTTTGCCGGTTTTTAAAGTCAGTAAAGAATAATTACATAGTGAGTAACAATGTTTTCATAATGTAATCTTAACTATTTATTAAACGAGAAAAAAATAAAACTAAGACACTAAGCTGGCTGGTTCCTAGCTCAAAGGATTAGCATAGCTATCCAACGCGGCAACGCAGCCAGCATTATAGCCTCCCTGCCACAAGGAAATGGTTTCGTTTTTGAATAGGGTAGTCTTATTTTTTTTATGTTGCATATCAGTAAAAGGATTCAGATATTCAGAACTAGATTTGAATCCTTCTATTTATAGTATCCTGAATTGTATAGTATTCTTCCCTACATACCTACATTGTGTGGGTACATTATCTGCACATAGCTTTAGGTTCACTACATACTCGTATTTACGCTAGGCGAGCTTCAAAGCTTATTTACGACCGTTCCAGTAATTTCGCGGCCCATAAATGTGTTTCATATTTCAAACAGAGCATAGTCTGTGGGAAATTACTGGGTGAATGTGGTGAAGGAAGCAATTTTGTTATTGAAGTGTACCTACATTTAAAGCTTACCGGCTCCGTAGCGAAATACAGCGTGTAACCTATAATAGGAGCAAAAGTTTAATCAATGATTCTACAGAGTATTCGTAGTTACCTTGACCAGTCCTAGTAATCCAAAATGTTTTAGCTTAAAGATATAGTAATCCAAAGTTATAATCTCTAGTCACTGTATATCAAAATCGCTTACTCGTTCGTTGTAGTAAATGACAATGTCAAGTTCTATGACTGGACTCATTTGTTTGCAATACATTGCTGGTTCGATTTATTTTGTTAGGAAATAATACAATTTTTTTCAATTAAAAAAATTAAAACCATTTAATATGAATTACTCGTCACATAAAGGGCCTACATTTTGTTTTTTTGGTCCTATTACGGGTCACACCCTGTATAATATCTACGTTACGTATTTACTATCTAATTTTGTTTTGACCACGTGATTTAGTGCAGGCTTATAGGGATCAATCGCATGCTTTTTAACCCTCGCCGCAAAAGTAGAGGCGCGTGTCTGTCTGTGCATCTGTCTGTGTTATCTCCCAAACGGATGAACCTAGTTTCGTCTAGATTTATTTATGTCATAGATTATTTTATCGCTTAGCCGTGTTTCATGAAAATCTGTTGAGCCATTTTTTTATTTGTGACCGGGGGTTTGTTTTCATTTAAAATTTAAGGCAATAACTATTGATCTTTGTTTGTACTTTAAAATCTTTACTTTGACACTCACTGTGGAGATGCTATAGAGCTCAAATTACACATAAATACAAAGTGGGACCCCAGTTCTCATACGTCCATGTTAGTTCCTAAGTCTAACCATGTAGATAGGAAGTGGGGAGTTTCGAATACTAGTTAACTGTACGAAATTAAACTACATATCCGTTTAAATGTTCGCAGCATTTAGAATATTAAGTTGTTGCTTACATCCAGCTACAATGCATGCTTCGCAACTTTGAATCACTAGTTATATTTTACAGAAGTATACATATGCATGTTCTTTCTTACTGGCACATTTATTTACTAATTTCTTATCTCTTTCTGTCTGGTAAAGATAAAAATGGTGGTGACCAACCATAATTGCTACCATTTTCTCTATCTAAATGTTCTTAATATCTGAAAATAAGGCAGTAAAAAATTGCTCAACGCCTTACTACTTAATTTTATAAAATTAACCTCTGAAAACAATCATTTAAGTCAAGTTTAACCGTTTGGATCGGTATTTGGTCTATGAGACTACTGCAACAGAACCTCCATCAACTAATCGATTTCGAATACCTTCGGTGTAATTAAATTTACATTTAATTTGACGTTGTTATCTTCCATCAACCGAAGAAGCGTTTTCATAACAAAGGAGGTTTTATAGCACATCGATTTATCGTGAAAACACGTAATAGTTCCAGATTGTGATACTGAGTCACAACGTCCTTGAAGGGCAGAATCACCCACCCTTTCTGACGAACTAGAACGTCAACAGTGAGTCATTTTATAATGCCGAACAAAGAAAGTGCTAGGAAATCATGTTTAAAATGAATTGGACGAGCATGCAGGCTGGATACAATAACGAATACGGATTTTTGACCTGGCTCTGTTAATTTTATATGATGTCTGGCAAATAGACAATTGTATTTGTATTTATTTGTAAGTCATTCACCTTATGGGTTCAATTACACTGAATAGGAAAGAAAGAAAGAAAAAACGTTTATTCAGCACCAAAATATTTTTTCAAAATGTTCCTTTAAGTAACACTTAAAAAACTAAACTAAACATTTTAGGCCTTTCTTTATCTATTCAGTGCTCAATTAGGAGGAGCGATTACTATAAGATCTGTGTAGGGATAGGTAGCTAGCAAGTGTGTATAGGTCGTCACCTCCAGCTCGGCATCACGACAACTAGTAATCGATCTGTCACCTCACCCATTGTAACACAAACCTTTAAACTCGTAGCACAGAGACACTGTTTTACGTACAATGATATGAAAATCCTTTACAAGCCTATCCGATACTACAGTTTAAAAGGAAAAAAACAAGCCAAATACATTTTCCCCGATTTCACGAAAAACCGGTTAAGTGTGTGTCGGACCCGCGCACTGAGGGTTCCGTGCCACCCTTAACTGAATTCAGGGTCCACTTACTTTCACTTAACGAAAACATCACAATATATTGCGACAGCAAAAATAACTTTGTTTTTCATAGTGTTTGTATGAAAGACAAAGTTATATTTGCGGTTGATAAATATGTGCAATATCTCAAAAACTACTGGTTCGATCTCCTTCAAACCAATTTTCGTTGCAAGTTTTTGTTGAAACCTACATCATATATTTTTTTCAAAATTTTCACTTTCTTAGTTCAAAAGTTAGATGGGGGGGGACGCCCATTTTACCACTTTGGAAGCGTCTATATCTCAAACCTTACACTTTTAGAAAAAATGGTTTTAGAAACCTCAACATCATTTTAAAAGACCAATCCATAGACACCCCACACGCATAAGTTTGAGTAAAAAAAAAATTTTAGGTTTTAGTTTCATGTATGGGAGCCCCCCCTTAAATATTATTTTTCTTACTTTTTGTATCTGAATCGGAAAGCGGTGAACAAAATACACCTACCTACCAAGTTTTAGCTATATGATGCTTATAGTTTCAGAATAAAGTGGCTGTGACATACGGACGGACAGACAGACAGACAGACAGACAGACAGACTTGACGAAACTATAAGGGTTCCGTTTTTTGCCGTTCGGCTACGGAACCCTAAAAAGGAACGAAGTAAGAATATGTGTGCTATAGAATTCAAATAGGTAACCATTATATCCACACGTGAGCACTCAGACGCTATTCAGAATGATCAGATTTATGATGAAAATAAGAAATGGTATTAATTTGTTTTTCCTATACACTTTTAGTAAATAAGAATTTAGGAAGGAAGTAATAGGGGTGGGTGAAGAGGTGGACAATTAATAAGCTACTTAACTTAACTTAGGGAATTACTTTATCTGTGCTTTAAAGAACCTCACTATATCGATCACTCGTGACTTTTCTCGCAAGTTTGACTCAGATTGTGGAAGTAGCTGTACTTACTTACATATTTATGTTTGCGATACTATAGCTACCGTCATAATTAAACTTAGCTTTAACTTATCACCAGTGTCACCAGTTACACTGAGTGGACTACGAGTGGACAACCGGCCGGACAGTTTTTTTGCCTTAGAGCCCCAGGGACCCAATGTCTCAACCCGAAAAGGCGCAAAACGAAAAAATTCTATTTTAAATAAGATCCGAGTAAGTGGCAACCAAAACCCTATCTTAAAACCTTGCTTAAAACTGATCTAAGCTGCCTAATTAATAATAATTAACGATTGCCTATCACCGCCCAATCGTAAATATCATTGTTTAAGATTTAAGATGGATTGTTGACGGCGGGCTCGTTAGCCAAAGTGTCGCGATGGTGGAGTTCTGAAACTAGCGAGCAAAGGATTTACATGTCTGATGCTATTGTAGTGGAAGTCGCTGTTGAAAATAAAAGAGAGTAAAGAGGGGAAAGCTGCATTTAGTAAAGATGTTTTACAACTTAATGACAGTACGATTACGATACGACTTTTAACACGTTCCGGGACACTACTCCAGACACAATAGATGTTTTATTGTTTTCATGCCTGTAGGCGGTCACTGTCCCGAAACGTGTTAATAGCAGACTATAAATAAACCAAATATATGTATATTACATAAGTCTTCAGGTTTTGAGGGCGGTAGAAAGGTTTAAATCTGCTCAATAATCATACATTAATATACGTGACAGTGATTGTACTTACTTTAACCAAACACGTTTTAAGTGTTTTATTAGTTTGTTACGAAAATAGCCTTTTACAGTGTCTTTCATAGCTATTTCTTATAAAAAAACTCCAACTAAATCGATATTTTTTAATTAAGCGTATTCCGCCAGCTGTATGGCTTCCTTACTGTCATCTGGAGCTAATCAATCCACGGTCTCCCCCGCTTTTTAATATCCTTCAAAACGCGCCTTTGGCTTCCCGACCACTGTGGCGTTCATTCGATAGATAGATATAAATAAATGTACTTACTTATACCTATAGAAGCTGAGTCCAATCTGTCGGTGGTTCATATCAATGATCCTGATGGTTATCAAGCTACATATAAATATATCTATATACATAAAAAGGCGTGTGAGTTGCACCACTTTTAAAACTCGAACACTGTAATATTAATGTACTCTGTAAAGTTACTCTGGTATATTGAGCGTGATTTTGGTTGATTTTAAATTGTTTTTCAAACGAAAATCTGAATTAATACTGAATACTGACGTGCGTGATTCAAATATACGTAGATCTCCATACAAGTTTCCTGGAAATCCTGGAATCCTAAACTAAACATCCCTAGTGCATAATGGACAGCAGTCGAGCGGGTTGCCATGCTCACCTCACGTCAAAGGATCCTGTTCCCGGCAAAATGTTTAGAGGCAATCGAGATCGGTTCCTTCTATAGCCACTACTATGAAGCACTGTAAATTATCTCCAAACGTTTGACCCATTCTGTACATACTTAGAGGTAGTTGCGGTTATCAATCATGAAATAGGTACGTCAATTCACTCTAGATACTGAATTTACTTATTTTGACGTTGCAAACCCTTTTTTTTACAAAGAGACTTCCACTTGTAGTAAGTAGAAAGATAGCTCTACTTTTAAGAACAGCATAGTTTATCACCACCGCGGCACCGATCCAAAGTTAATAAACAGGATGAACTTACGAAAGCCTTTGTTCCTTCGTGTTGAGTCGCATTAGTTTGAATTGCAGACCTTAGAAATTGACACATATAGGTAGTATAGTAGTGAACCTTATATATTTTCTACATGGAATGAGAATAGAGTTCCAATGGTACCTTATATTATATGGAATGAGAATCGAGTTTCAACAGTAGGTCTGATGCATCACGTACGTGCATCCAATTTTACCAGCTGACTGTGAACGCTCCGAGTGGAAGCCAAAAAACTGCGACCAATACACTTCGCTGAGGGAGACAGATGCCTAGCTTGAACTGGTTTACCAAATAAGATTCGTGAAATTGAGTATACGAATGAATTTATTTGTTCATTTCGCTTTGGAGCCCAGCCCGAGCACCATGTTGTCAATGCTTAAACTTAACTTATTGTAGTCTAATTTATTTACTTCCTATCGCTATATTATGAGTTTTTGTTGTTCATATTCCTCGTATATAAGTCGGTACGCTTATTTCAAAGTCTCGACACCGTTTTATCCGTTAAACAACCTGGTGGCGGTCAAAAACATATCAACGATTTATTACTATTGATTTGTTGGAATATGGATTGATAAGGATAAATTCAGTTGTGACGAAGGTCCCTTTCGGCTAGCTCGGCCTGAGTCCTTCGTCAGCATACAGATACCTGGCTCTGCCCTTGCCTAACGGGAGGGAGAGATGTTTACCTAATGATTGCAGGGAAACCGTGAATGAAAACCACTTATACGGTAAATACGGTTATATTCTGGATAGTGCTAACAACTAGGTGTACAATCCTTACCTTAATTAGTGTTAACCTTAATTACTCTAGTACCACTGAACTTATCTACGGAATTCCTTATCGAAAGGCGAAACTTATGTTATGCGGACGTACTCGGCGTCGAAACGGTTGTATCGGTTTATTCGCGGCGTAGTTAGTAGCTTCGGGATTTAGGGACCGGGATCGGGTTCGGTGCTCAAGACGAGGAGGTGGGGTAGCCCTGGTCGCACGTTAACTAGCCTAACTGCCTGGAGGTCGGCGAACGCTCGGCCGCCGACTAGCCCCTGGCCTAAGCCCCCGGAAGGTCAGCGAAAACTCAGCCGCCGACTCCTCCTACCCCAGATCCCAGGAGGTCAGCGAAAGCTCAGCCGCCGACTTGCCCCTGGGTCCAGAGTCTCGGACGCCCCAACCCAGACAAGAGAATCCTAACTGCCTGGAGGTCAGCGAACACTCTGCCGCCGACTAGCTCCTGGCCTACAATCCCCAAACCCTGAGTACACTACTTGGGATTCCAAGAGGTCAGCGAATGCTCCGCCGCCGACTAGCCCTTGGTTGGAGAAAGGATGTTAGGAGGGAGGGGGCAGCATTCGCCAGAGACCGGAGAGCAATACTCGCGCGCCTACTTGTTGCCTCTACGGCCGGGCTCCAACGAATGCCGCTCCGTTCGGCCGCGCAGCGCGTTATAAAGCTTTGCGGGGTGGTTGCGGGGTATAGGGGGGAGATCGCGTTGCACGCGGCCCGCGCGTGCTTCGCGCGCCTACGTCATCAGCGTGTGTCATTGTGGCGGTGCTCGGTTATTGTGTGCGTTATGCTATCTAGCACCGTCACACAGTTCATTCAGAAAATCAGACAATTGAACTTATCAAGGCGAAATGTAAAAAAAAAATATTTTTGGTGCTTCATTCTGTGGCCGCAGATGACTTACGACCATATCGAAGTAAAGTGGCAGAATAATACTACAACATTTTTAATTTACGGCAAAATGGAAATTTCGTACGAAGCTGCTGGAAAATGTGCCCATTCAGTGTCATGTGCTCGCAGCGAATTTAGAGCAGAATTCAACGGAAGCATGCTCTGATGCAATACTGGCAACATTTCGTTCATTCATACTCTAGGTTTGTTCTTTCTTAATGTAGGTTCACTCCCGTCTACGTTACATTCGAATATTTGTTTTTTTACTTGCACTTTTTCCTAGGACCTATAACAGTATTTATATCCAAACTGGGTTCAAGACGACTAACAACACAGATTTTTATTTATGAAAGGTATTACCCGGTCATTTGGACAATTTCTTTCCGTTCGCATCACCGCGCCGTGACAGATCCAATCTTCTTAACTCTACACAGCGAGCATTCGTGCAGTCAGTTACGTCGTCAGAAAACAGCGAGCAACGAGACGCTCGTTGTTCGTCGGTTTTTTGGAGAATCCTTTGACTGTTATGCGCTTTTGTACAGAGTTTTGACGAGCATGTTACGCCGATTGTAGAACATAGCGTAACATGCTCATGAGAATGTTACATTACACCTCGTAACGTTGGTCAGTACCCACCTTTACGATAACCGGGAAATACCTAGCTACATTACCTACATTATACCCTGCTATGAGATACCTCCTCTATTATAACTTACCATACCTAGCCATACGGTCCTCTCTTTGTTTGCCTGTCACCCAGTCCAACGTCACATATACAAGGCGAATGATATACCGGGTGCGACGTGTCATGTCGGTCTGCGCCTGCCCTAATCTGTATGTACATTGCGCCGTGCGGTTTGGGTGGTTTCGCCATATTTGCGCACTTATGCACCCGACACAAGTGCAGAGTACATACAATTTGTTGGGGATGGACGGACTGAATGCAACTGAATGACGCTTCGTTTGTTCCACTGTCCAATTTTAGTGGGTAGACTCGCGATGCGTACTAAATAGTATGTATAATATCAGTGAGTTAGTATTACTACGTATAGAGAAACTTTCCAAGCAAAAAATAAATCGCAAATACGATGACAAAATTGTGACGTATTCCTTGAAATTTGAATTTCGAATATGAAAGCGTTTGTATGAGTTGATGACAAGTGGCGCCAACTCGTGTGTCACGAGATTTGTTCGTGGTGCTATTTCCATACGCTCGTAATCGCAGTTCAATGTATAATAGTTATTTACGTACCACTGTGTGTGGTTACTTTTTCTACAGCTATAATATCTACGTAGTATTTATGAAGTATAACGTAAACATCATCTGTCAGTTCATAAATCCTCTTTTCCATTCATCAATGGTATATAATAAATAAATAGTGAGTAGCCTACGGCTAGAGTAGAGTTTGTAATGATATTATCAAATAAGCATAAGTTTTCTTTTGCTTTTATGCATTTCTCAGTTTTATTTTATCGTAAAAGAATAGCAAGTGCTTCCTTGAAATACTCTAAGATCTTCAAAGTATGTCGTTAAGCGAGACTGTCGCATACCAGACATCCATTATCTTCGAGCTGAAGTGGTCTAGTGCTCTACCAAATAGCTTTAGGATTACTGATGTGCGAGCTAGAACTTCGCTTACTGTCTATTGCTCTTTAAACCACTTCTCACCGCTGTATCACTACTAATAAAAAAACTAAGCTGAACTTAAAATAACGATAAAGGAAATAGCCAAAAATACGAAGTCGACAAGTTATTCTTGTATACGGTTTTATTAGTCTTCAAATGCATTTATTTTCTCCGTAACTAGAAGTGTATTTTAATTATTATGACGTATTAAGTGGCCCTTCGCAACGTTGTCCACGCGTATTAATTTTAATCCGTATAATCATTTCGTGATAAATAACAAGTCTAATAAAACCAATTGTGACAAGTTTGTGTCGACGCTGGGTTTTTTGTAGGGATATTTAGCCGTCTCCTTTAAATAGTTTAATTTTAAAATTCGGGTTCGCTTTTATTTTGTTGGATTTGTCTTTAACCGAAATAAGAAGATCTATTAAAATATCGAGATTTACAGTGGTACGAAGTTCAACGGGACAGCTTGTAGTAATAAATATTGAATGGGATCAGTTACTCAAATCTTGGTTACCTACCTACCTAGACAGTAATAACACCCTAGTATCAGCCATTAAGTTAGACTTATGTCCAAAATGCCCAATGGCTGACATTTCTCCACAATAAAAACCCATTTTTGACCGCTGTCATCTGCAAAAGTTACTGCAAACCATTTCATTTTCAAGAAACCCTTTCGCTCAAGGAGCGTATAATATCCGTAACATTGGCTCAGTATCGGAGTATCGGCTGCTCGTGCGAACATAAGTTTAAATTGGATGCAACACAGCCGATGCGTAGATATTACGTAACTCGCTGTAGCATACCTAGCAAATGCTAGTTAGCGTTAATTATTTTCTTATTTTACATTGTTCAGCGCCACAGTTCCAGTGCAATTTAAAAGCGAAAAAAAATTAGCCGATAGAATTTTCTGTCAAAGAAAATATTTTGATGTCTTAGGGTCACGATTTCTATGCATTCAAATTTCTTCCGTGCGTTAGATTCTTTACGTGTGGATATATTTGCTTGATTTTTTTAATTATAACGGTAACACTCGCAATCGAATTACCACACGAGATAAGTTCGATTTGTAAAGCAAGAGCCCATTCTTGGACACTTGATAGCCATCACACGCAGATAGCATTGTTATTACTTACGAGTAATGTAATCACCCTCCTTCGACTTGGGCGGTTCGCCGACTACATCGATTCTGGGAGATTTGCAATAGAAGTTTGAGGAATATTTGTATACTGCATTCATGTGTTTATCGGTTAGTAGAGGTTATGGTATTCTGTGTTAAGAATTAATATCTGAACAAAATGATAAAACAAACGAATACGAAATGACGTTCCATATTTGTATTATACGTTGTTTAGTGCTTATTTGTCAATGGTGAAACAGGTTCAAAAATTTTGGCTTTGTTATATTGCAAACCCAACGCCCCAGCTTACATTTATTCAAAAATGTCAAAAATCTAGATCTTACATTCCTACGTTTCCGCAATAAAACTGGCGAGTGATTTATTTAAATGTATGCACATACATATGGTGTGTGCGTTTTATTTTTTGCTTAAAGTGGTGCATGTCATTAGCAGGAACATGGCACTAAATCCCTGTGGCGTCGTCAGTAGCGGTCGAGCTTTAGTTCAGACCGCTTTGTATGCAAAAAGATTAAAACCGGCCAAGTGCGAGTCGGACTCGCGCACTGAGGGCATATGTTGAGATCTACATTACATATTTTTTTCAAAATTTTCACTTCCTTAGTTCAAAAGTTAGATGGGGGGGGGGGGGGACAGACAGACAGACAGACAGACAGACTTGACGAAACTAAAAGGGTTCCGCTTTTGCCATTCGGCGACGAAACCCTAAAAATACGGGGTTTTGTGCAAAACTACATAGCTACCAAAAACTAAATGGTTATTGTTATTATGGGCGGATCTCAACAACCATGAATTTTTGTCTAATTTTGGTGGTAATTTTAGTTTATAACTTTTCGGCTAAATTTGTTTAATCATAAGCAAAAGTGCTGTCTACAGTTACATGAAACGTCAGTGAAATTAAAATTATAATAATAATTTCTGAAATATTTGAAACACCAAAATTGATAACCCACCAAAATTGTCACAGGCCACCAAAATTAGATAATCTGACACCAAAATTTATCAACTGCACCAAAATTAGAAATCCATCAGATACGGTAATGCAACATTCTGTATTTTTGGTTTTGAATGTTAATAATAAGTATCTTAGTGAGTGGTACACACGGTATCACATCGACCTACCTGATTTGTCATATTTTGTCGATTAATTTTTAACATTTCCATCCAAAACAAACACAGGAATCACCAAAATCATTTGCAACATTTCGACAGATTTGAGGAGAATGATGTGACACCGGTGCCGTGTGCCTACCACTGTACCGAGAACCTCGCTTTATACACACTAGTAGGTTTTAGCCAGTGAGTTGTTATTACTACTTAGGGCCGATTTCACCATTGAAACTAAACGCGATCAGTTTAAGTAAAACTCGTTTACGCACCTAACTGAGTTCGGATGCTGCATTTTGGATTTCACCGACAACAACTAATCGCAGTTAACGCAAAACGCGTTTTACGTTCTGAACGCCCGATATTGGCCGTTTAACGCCTTTAAACGCGGTCAATCAAACAAATGTCAATGCCGTCACATAATGCGTTTTGCTTTGATATTTTGAATTTACCATCAGTTTATTTCATTCGATTATTTCGAAGTGGTTTTCCACCAGGTCAATGAGGGCCAACTTTTCGCTGGCGGTAAAAGTTGGGTCCCTCTTTCTTTTCTCACCCGAGGTAATTACCTCGTCGCTATTCCTTTTCTTGGACATCACTTTTCTCGAAAACTCGACCAACACAGTAACAAGTAGGTAAACAAGGACAAACTACGCTAGAAGCCACTGAACGCAAACGAAAAAAGCTCGAGTCGGGCGTCACTCTGTCATTGCATACATACTTTTTAATTTACGTTCCGTTCCTCCAAAATTAATTACCGGTTTTTAAAATCAATTAGTTTTGCTTTATTTTTTTCTGCGTGAAATGAAAACTATTATAAGATTTTTACTCTAATCTGTGGTTTTTGTCTATGAATTTAGGTGAACTTCGTTTTCGTAAACGCGATCAAAACATAACTACAAAATGTCGGTGAAATTCATTTGACGTTAATCGAGATCAATTCAAACATTTGAACTCAGTCAAGTTAAACTCAGTTTTGCTAAACTCGTTTAACAATGAAAACGGTGAAATCCGCCCTTAAAGAGAAGCTATATGTCAAGCATAAATGACAAACGACGACAAAATTGTGACGAATTCCTTGAAATTTGAATTTCGAATAAGAAACCTTTTGTATAAGTTGATGGCCAGTGGCGTCAATTCATGAGGCACGATATTTGTTCGTGGTGTCAGTTCCTTGAGCTAGTAATAGTTGTTCAATGATAATAATCCAAAACTTCACAGGGTACAGGAGCTGGAGTCTTCTCGAATGACCTAAATATTAATATATCAACTACTCTTGACAAGCTAAATACAATCTTTCAAGCAGAATGTATCGGCATCACCAGAGCAGCACAGGCGGTTGCAGCCAGAGACGTAAAAGACCAACACATTAAAATCGTCTCGGACAGCGCATCGGTGCTCCAGGCCCTACAAAACAATAGCATCAAATCTGTCCTTATTTGGGAGTGCCATAAAGCACTCCAATCCATAGCAAGCACAAATGAGGTAACCTTGCAATGGATCAAAGGACACAGTAACTCACTAGGCAACGACGCTGCCGACGAACTAGCCAAGAGGGACTCGGCGACAACAGTATATGGCCCGGAACCATTACTACCCATACCGCAGGCCCAAATAAGAACTTGGCTACGTGCAGAAACCGAAGCAGCATGGAGAAATGGTAAAGGTTGCAGGCAAACAAAGAACGCAATTCAGGAAGGTTCGAAAAGGCTTGCCCGCAACCTCATCCGGTTACCAAGAGACAAACTGCACATGGTTATAGGCACTATAGCTGGCCACAGTCTCTTAAACAAACATCTATTCACAATAGGTGTCACAGACAGTCCCCTATGCAGAGGTTGCATGGGGGCAGAAGAAACACCACAGCATGTGCTCATGGAGTGTATGGGTGTGATGGAACAACGGGCAAACTTTCTCAAATCCCCGGCAACATTCCCAGAGGTCTTTAGCAATCTAGGCAGTTTGCTAGCCTTCTGGGAGAGCCTGGGGTGGTTAGAATGAAAAAGGAGGGATATACGTACAATGTCCCAATCGTGAGGCTAAGTGCGGAAACACCCCAGCCAAACTAACTAACTAACTAAGTAGTTCAATGGTTTAAGCTCTCTGTGCCTCAGAAAATCACCAGATGAAGTTGCGAGAAACCGCGCTTAGTATTAAAAAGCCATGATTAACCGCCGTTATTTTAGAAATCATCATCATCATCATTATCAGACAAAGGACGTCCACTGCTGAACATAGGCCTTCCACACGGCTTTCCACAGTGACCGTTTGTAAACGGTCTGCATCCAGTGCGATCCTGCGATCTTTACAAGGTCGTCTGTCCATTGTCGGTGGTCGTCCTACGCTGCGCTTTTGGTCAAAGGGTCTCCAATCTAGAACTTTTCTGCCCCATCGGCCATCAGTTCTACGCGCTATGTGCCCTACCCACTGCCACTTGAGCTAACTGATTCGTAGGGCTATATCCGTAACTTAGTTCTTCTACGTATCTCCTCGTTTCTGATTCGATCTCGTAGAGAAACACCTAGCATAGCCCTCTCCATCGCTCGTTGTGTGATTTTGAGCTTCTTTATGAGGCCCATAGTTACCATAGTTAGAGACCACGATTTGGATCCGTATGTCATCACAGGTAACACACACTGGTTAAAGACTTTCATCTTCAGACACTGGGGTAGTTGAGACAAGAAGACGCTCTTGCGCAGTTTCCCAGCTTGAGCTTGAGCAGTTGAGAACAGCTTGTAGACATGGATCAGGAGTGAGATGGGTCTATAGTTCTTCAATAAGGTTATATCTCCTTGTTTGAAGAACAACACCACCACACTCCTGTTCCATGCCTCAGGCATCATGCCCTCTAGCAGCACGGAATTAAAGAGTCTCTGAAGGTGTTCCACCCGCATTCAGAAGCTCTGATGTGATTCCGTCCTGGCCAGGTGCCTTGTTGTTTTCAGCTGTTTCAGGGTCATCCTAATCTCGTAGAGGCTGATGTCTGGGATGTCTTTGGTGTAGTGACGGGTTAGGATAGCTCTTGGGTGTCTGACAAAGCTATCAACGGGTTTGGCAACTGAGGTGTACAACTGCCAATAGAACTTCTCGATCTCGTCTAATTTTGGTGTTAGTTAAGCAATTTTGGTGTACCAAATTACCACCAAAACCACCAAAATTGCACCACCAAAATTGAAATCTATATCTATACATATAATAAAATTGTAGAGGTCGAATTTCTGTACAATAAAAGAAAATGCTTAAAACCGAGTCAGGGGGATGTAAGAAGTGCAATAGCACTAATCTAGATTTTTTTCGAATTTCTTATTTCTCTGTTTGTCTGTCTGTTTGCTCAGGATAAACTCCGAAACGACTGGACCAATTTAAATGAAATTTTGAACAGTGGTAGCTTAAACCATCGAGCAACATTTAGGATACTTACAATGCATGTAAATAAAAGTTTCCGTGCGATGTAAAAAAATATTAAAAACAAACTTCAGTAAAACGAAACGCGCCAAGTGTCACTTTTTCTACCATTGTACACAGATACAAATAACTATGTCTAAAGTCATTGTCAAACAAATGTCAAGTCATTCAATCTATAACTGATGCCTAAAGTCATTGTCAAACAAATGTCAAGTCGTTCAATCTATCAAAATAAAACAAAGTGAAACAAAGTATTGAATATAATTTATTAATCATCTGTGATTGAAAGCATGGAAATTATGGAAAATTGCCTGTGTAAATATAATAGCAACATCGCCACATGTGAAGGATTAAGCCACAAGTGATATTAGACACTGATGTGTTGCAATGGTCTCTCCAGTATCACCTGTTGTTGCTGACCATCACCTGTATAATGTAACACCAAAGTTTTATTAACGGTATGTAGTTATCACTTTTACAATTTTACCCACCAGTATGTTACCTACTGCTTTTCCTATTTATCTAAACTCTAATCATCCAAAAATTCAACTGGTAGGATTGCAGAATAATTAATGAGAAGTGAAGCTCTTCTTCCAGAGAAAGAATTGAAGAGTTTCTTCCAGTTGAATTTGGAAAATCTACTCTCATACAGTTCATATACAGATAATTCAGAAATTGAGGCAGACAATAAACAATATTTCTATAGAAATGCCACCAATACATAGCTATCACGACAAAAACTTTGTTTCAGAGAGCAAGGGGCAGCAATGATAACCAAAACCTGGCTGCTGATTGTCAACATGTAAGGAAGGTTGTTGCATACCCCGTGCCAAACCCGCTACAATTGAACAAGAAGATTAACCAATTTTTACCACCTTTCAAGTGTCACATCACATACCTCTCCAAGATGCAGGGGAGTACAGACAAGAATGTGACTGTGGCATCGGTGAATCAACAATTAGTGTAGGCATGCAGATTAAAGAATATAAATAGCAGTTTTATATATATTTATTTATGTAACAAAGAACCACTTTATAATTATGTTTAGACCAACCTAAGCAACGTCTCATACTGCAAGATCTCAAGACACAATGAGCTTTTTCTAGGTGGTTAGGAACGTCAATAGATATTAATGAGCGATGGTAGTTTCTTGGTCTACCTGTGACCACGGATGCTGATAATAATTAGAAACGTCAGGCCCTCTATTTCATTTTAAATAAATGTGTGGGAAATGAATCTGTAAAGTGTTTTAATTAAATATGTAGTGTTTCCTCCATATTGTTTTTTTTAAATTAAATGAAATGTTGGTACTTTACTTTATGGTACTTGCCAAAATATAACAAAATATATATTTAGATCCATTTTTTCCACACAACAAAGTAAAATGTTAGTAAAGTAGAAGTTTTTTTTTGTGGCAAAGTACTTAGTAGTTAAAAAGTAAAGTAACCATATAATCCCATCAGACAAAGGAACTCTTAATCAAAATACAAATTGTGTACGTCCAAATTATCGGTATGGTCATAATAATTGATCACCTTTGATGGACTACTTGCTTCTTATTGTTGTATTAATAAATATACTGATTTTCTTTCAAAATAAGTTTAATAAAGCTTACGAAGCATTCTATATCGCCCTTTAGTTTTAGTTAAGTAATACAGGGTGACTTGAAGATGGGTGCAAAGCTTGGAGGCGGAAGTATAGTTGAGCCATGGTTGTTTTAGACGAAGTCTTACTATTTTTCTTAAATACTTATTACGTTTTTTTATATAATAAATAAATAAATATAAAACCTAAACTTTTACAATTCATTGCTAACAATAGCCAATTTTAATGATAAGTGAGTACTAAAATTTACTTTAATTAACTTATATAAATACTTCATATCTTGCGTACTTATAAGTACTTATACTTAACTATCTTATTTGTAAAATCATAAGCCTAAATAATTAAAAATTCTACCCAAAGTCACTATTCCACGCGGACGAAGTCGCGGGCACAGCTAGTTTTATATAAAAAAATACGTAAAATAAAAACTGTTTCGGATATTCTACCTAACTTTATATCACTTTAAAAGCACACCATGCGTTCATAAAACACTGCATTGCCACAACAAATTAATTACTAAAAAGTAATTTAAACAGGAACACCAAAATTGCAGATTTTTTGTCCGGAGGTAAAAAAATGGAATACTTTAATTTTTGGCGGAAAAACGCAACGAGATAGCGCACCTGTTTCTTCACTGCGCGTGAGTGCCCGGCTGACTGGAGTGAGAGTCGGGAACAATATTTTTTTTTGTTCGTTTATGCGGGTTTGGTTGTCTCTTTCATAAATGCCACCAAAATTGTTAATTTCGCGCGGACAGACCATTTTGTCATGCTCTAGGGTTAGGTAACGCACCAAATATGAAAATATCACTAACAGCAGATAGGAAAATTAATCCGAATGTAAATAAAATAAATGAATTTGAAAAATTTCCTGTAATTTTCTTTAGACTGAGGGAAAAATCCAGCAAAACGGATTGCGGACAAGCCACCAAACTTAGAATTGCGAGGTAATTTAATTTTTTCGCTGTTGCATAAACAGACGGGTAGATGGCGCTAACGTCACGCAATGACGTATCAATGAGATCAAGAATTTCGCGCGGTTGGACCGACAGCACGGTAGCTCAATTGGAAGAGCAGTTGGCCCGGATTGCCAGAAAGATGCTGGTTCGAATCCCGCCCGTGCGCAATTTTTGGTTTCATATTTCATCTTTTAAGAATAAAATATGACACTGTGAGTGTTAAAAATATTGTAAAACCATTTTTTCAAGTAACTGAAATATTTTATACAATTTATATTTATGGCCTGGTATGGATACAAAAGTTTACTTTCAAGAAAAAAAATTACAAAAGTGTATCTTTTTAGTACATGACGATTCTCAGCCCGGACGCAAAAAAATTACGCTTGGGATATTCACCCTTATATCTAAAAGTATACTACTATTTTCAGCAAGTAACAAAGAATCACATTATGAGAAACAATGTATTTTTTTTTTCTATTTATCCACTATGTTGTGTGTACTAAAGATTAAACCCAACAGGTTTTACTATGTAAGTAGGTATTCCGGTAAGTACACATTTAAACATACAAATTCTAAAGTATTATTTACATATTCCCTTTGTTCTTTGACGACGCGTTTGGTCACAGAATATATAATAGTAGTTTGGTGTATTGGTTAGCGCTCCTGACTATTACGCCGGCCGTCGCGGGTTCGAATCCCGCAAGGGGCAAATGTATGTGTGATGAGCATAAACTTTTGTACCTAAGTCATGGATGTTATACGTATTTAAGTATAAATGGGATTCGCCCCCGTTAATCGTTGCTGGTACTTCGTAGCACAAGGATGAAAATTCCTTACCACGAAAAAGACAATGGTGTGTTGTCTGGCGCATATTTATAAAAATTATATTTGTATTTTATTTATTTATTTTGTTATTCTCTTCCTATCTCTTCTTCTTTTTACACCTTGTGTTCTGTTTACGTTTATATCCTACACAATTTATATAAATATTATTATCAAAGGGTGATTATTCACTTCTCCATTATTGACTAAAGCTACCCTTATAGCATCATTAACTCAAAACGTAAACTCATCAAGGGTAATAGTCGCGTAGAATTTGGTCTGTTACGAAAGCATTGTGAGGCTGATGGCCACTTGTTTTGCACGCGCTCCTGAAATTGATCGCAGAGGCACAACCCAAACTTAATTTCGAACGTATCACGCCGCGTTAGAGTCTATAATTGCCAATCGTGGAGTTGGATCCCCCCTGAATCATGTTATTAAGGCTGACAGATATTGTAGGAAGTTTAGCGTCACGCGCCCGAACACGGTGTTATGACGTAACAATATCGGCCGCTTGTGTCAGAGAATCAGAATTTATTTGGCAATGTCGTCAACGAAATATGTGTTAAATGGAAATAAGCTACTGGTAGATTCAAGTTTTCATGTTAATAAAGTGAAGTTGGATCAAAGGATATACATACTTCCATTTTCTTTTCATCAACAATATGCAAAGCTTTCGTAGCGATTCGTAGAACTTTTCGTAGCAGACTGCGCGGTAACTCAAACATATCAATATTCTCTTTATACAATGTAGATCCTACTAATTACGTTCTACTACTACTTAGTCTATCGATATCTGGAAACTAGATAGGTACTTGCGATACTATTTTCGATTCGCTATCCGAAGTTACCATTCTAAAATCTGATAGCTAAACAATTGATTGCCAATTCAAAGATCGGAATCTCAAATAATGGTTTGAGATAGTGGTGGGTTTGTTATAAAGGATAATTAATGCCTATGCCGACAGTACGTTTGTGCCGCTTCGATTTCACCGTCCATAACCTAATTCTGGATAACAAACTAACAGAACCATTCAGCTCAGAAGCTTCCATTTTACTACTTACTTACTTACTTGGGTGACTCAGCGACCCAAAGTGAGTCTTGGCCTCCGACACCAGATCACGCCATGCCTCTCGGTCTTGCGATAGTTCTTGCCAGTCGCTATGGCCGAGGTTGAGCAGGTCTTGAGCTACAACATCCTTCCAGCGGTACCTAGGACGTCCAACCGGGCGTCTCCCATTTGGTTGTCCCAGGTACGCTCTCTTCACGGCGCGATCCTCTTCCATCCTCTCTAAGTGTCCGAGCCATCGAAGATGGGAGGTTGAGAGTCAGGAAGAACACGGAGATTGAAGACCTAGTGTCCGAACCTAATATATTATTGGAGAGACCAAAGCAGCTTCCATTTTAGGGCTGCCAAATTACAATTACCTACCTGGTTGGAACTAAATGATAATTAATGTTATTCATGGAAATTATTAGTATACTTTGACACTTTTAGCGGCTTGTCCATTATTTTTCTGAACGATTCAAATATATCTTACTTTATTCATTTTTTTTATAGCCTGAAAATTTTTTTTTTCAAATCACGAACCAGATTGTCTTTAAGGCTCTTCCCGTGTTAAAAAATAAATATAAATCGGCCTTTCTTTTATAAGGAGAAAGCCATTGTATTTAAATACCACGAAATAAGAATCTGCCAGCCCTATTTTGTACGTTGTTGGACCTCCTTTGTTGTCCATTTGCTCATTGTTCGCCCACCGTTGATTACAGCCGGCAGGTCTACTACATAAATCGGTTGATATCGCATTGCTATAGCATTATGAAAAAACCGGTTAAGTGCGTGTCGGACCCGCGCACTGAGGGTTCCGTGCCACCCTTAACTGAATTCAGGGTCCACTTACTTTCACTTAACGAAAACATCACAATATATTGCGACAGCCAAAAATAACTTTGTTTTTCATTGTGTTTGTATGAAAGACAAAGTTATATTTGCGGTTGATAAAAATGTGCAATATCTCAGAAACTACTGGTTCGATCTCCTTCAAACCAATTTTCGTTGCAAGTTTTTGTTAAGATCTACAACATATATTTTTTTCAAAATTTTCACTTTCTTAGTTCAAAAGTTAGATAGGGGGGGACGCCCATTTTACCACTTTGGAAGCGTCTATATCTCAAACCTTACACTTTTAGAAAAAATGGTTTTAGAAACCTCAGCATCATTTTAAAAGACCTATCCATAGACACCCCAGACGCATAGGTTTGAGTAAAAAAAAAATTTTAGGTTTTAGTTTCATGTATGGGAAGCCCCCCTTAAATATTATTTTTTCTTACTTTTTGTATTTGAATCAGAAAGCGGTGAACAAAATACACCTAACTACCAAGTTTCAGCTATGAGATGCTTATAGTTTCAGAATAAAGTGGCTGTGACATACGGACGGACAGACAGACAGACAGACAGACAGACAGACAGACAGACTTGACGAAACTATAAGGGTTCCGTTTTTTGCCATTCGGCTACGGAACCCTAAAAACTGAAGTTATCGCTTACTTGCTTTTGTCAGTGCTGTCAAATAAACTGGTGCGCAATTTTACTTGGAAGCGACCACGGTATGGATAAAAAACCGAAAAAAAGGGCAATACACACGTGCTTCACGGTGTGATCAGAAAATTTAAAATAATAGGTTCATTCGTTTGTTTACATTGGACAATATCTTGTTGTCCTGCTAATCGCCTCCCCTCATTTGGGCGACATGTTTCGATATTTATAAACGGATAGTGGCTCTTCTATTTTTTTTTCCTGTTCTGTGTCTCCGTCCATGCCTCGGGCAGATTGCGATCGCATGGCTATATCATATTGCTATTAACTATTCTCATGTTGGAGACCATGAAAGTTTAAAACAATATAGTTACGTAATCACCCTTCAGCAGGTGCGCTTCCTGTGTCTGCGCGCGGCACAACTTTCATACTAAACGCTATCATTAGACCAACATTGTATTGTGCAGATTCGCTGATAAAGGTAGAAATGAAAACGTTGCAACGAAATTATCGAAAGATGTGTTCGGATTTTAGACAATCGTATAATTTATAATTAAATTAAATTGATATATAAATAATAATAATAATAAAATAATAATAATATTATAATATATATATATAATTTATAGTGTGGGTAACGAAATCTGTGAGTTGGAGATAGCTAAACACGGTTTTTTTTCAATGAGTCAGATGAGTCGCTAGGAATCCCAAATAGCAAACAATTATTTACCAAATATTTCATGAAGGAAAATAATATCCAATCTTATAGCTTCATTTTGTTTAAAAAGATTAAAAACTTATTTTGCAAATGAGTCTTGCGAGAGTACAATACCAAAAAAATAATGCTTGAGTTAATTAATGATCTCAGACACCATAATCATCGGTAATAATTTATCCGTGTTTCTATGAAAGTTTATTGTTACATGAAAAAAAATACCTATTTACGAATTTTCCTATCAAATGTAGCTCAAAATCTCAACCTAAACAAATCTCAGCCTCAATAGACCTCAAAGTTAGTAAAAGTGCAGATTGCGCAAATCGAATGATCAAAAACGTGTATACAAAGCAAATTGAATGAGCAGGCTGCGGCGCGAGACGCAAAACAAAGGTCTGCGAAGGGCGAGCGCTTCCCGTATCGAATACAGCCGCCCGCCCTGCTGGCAGGGCAAAGAGTAGAGCACAGAGCCGTCACTACACTTAAGATTGAGGACAGTTTTATGTCTATGGTTTTATTTATATGCTTATGTGCTGTCGTACTGTGTAAAGACGAAAGGCGTAATCGATTATTGAAATTAAACAAATAAAAGTGTTACCTAATTGTATGAAAACTTTTCAAGCCACCCACTAAATTTTACATTTATAAAGAAATAATTTTTTATAAAATTTCAGTAATTCTATCCAATATTAATTGTTATGATATAGTGAGAGTCCCTAAATATTAATTAAAGAATTAATTTTAACGGAGTATAATGTTGAATATTACAACTTGTTACATTTACATGTCACAGTTAAGCCCTCGTTACTTCTCCGTTGGTACCTCTATGTATTCACCATCGCCATTATGTTTAAAACCACAAAGTAAAACATAAGACAAAAAGTCCGTAGGAATATCAATCACAAAGCACATCACATAGCAACAATTTCAAACGGCTCACCCCTCTGCGCCGAATCAACTCTTTCAGGTTTCGCGTAGTCTGTAAGGGCGGCGCGGCGCAGGCTGTTTGGTCAGTGCCCCTCGCGTCGCGGTTTCGCCACCACGTCTACGCGTCTGTGCGAATATTACCCTTTTCTCCACCGACTGTAGCTACCTAAAAATATCCACAAAATAGAATGTCACATATCTAAATTCATAATCTTTGCATTTTAAGTGTCGTTGGATTCTAATCGCGTGGCTTTGCAGAGGAATGCGGAGGTTAGGTTAGACGTTGCGGAGGCGTAAATAAAAGGTAAGATACATACTTAAGTTATTTTAAATGACTTCATTGAATTGGGATTTCCAATGGTCTTGTTTGTTTAATCTTTGGTATTTACTTGATTTGTTAGTACATTTTGTAAATGTCTTCGGTAAATGCCATTGTGAGTCGTATCGGCATCGTTTTTTTAAATTGATTTCGTTTTATAAACAACGAGACTGATTTTGCATTCAAATCCACGAGTTGAAACAAAGAAAATATACTAGAAACGTTACCAAACTAATATTATCCTGCAGGCGGTCAATTTTATTTCTAACTATCAATAAATCTCATTTAACACTTAATAGTTATTTGGTATGTTTTTTTTTAACATGTTTGTTTTAATATATGGGCATAGACTAGCGTAGCTATCAGAGGTTTACGTTACATTAGTTATGAATTAGTTATTATGGATGAAGAATGACATATTTCATTATTATGAATCTACCTTTCTCTATAAAACATTTCACATTATTTTTCTCAATCGCTCTATCGAAACGTTATATCTTATTTCTATTTTATTTTATTGCACTTTATCGAAATTTGAATCATCATAAACCATCATCTGTACAATATGATTATTATTTCAAACTTAAAACATACAGTAAACTTTGCACTCTAACATCGTTTTCACACAAATTCGTTTAGCCCGGTCCCGTCAGCGTCCCACGGCTCATTAAGACCGAATCGAATTACCACGCTCCTCAAGTTTTCCCATCAATTACCGATCAATGCTTCGCGAGCGGTGAGCGGCTGGTGCGAACCACGCTTTAACGCTTTTCAAAATCGATCCTTCCAGATTTTTAGGTCCATTGTGGTAAAAGTTTTAAAAATTAAGCCCACAAGATTGGTTTGATTGGCATGACAACTTTTAATATTTTACTGTATTTATCTATCGACGATCGATCTACCTTTGTAAGGCCCTGTTTCACAATTGACTAATAAGCCCTAACCAACGAATAATTCTAATGTGGAACGTCATTTTCCATTGTGAAACAGGCTGTAAAGGTGCAAGTCACTCCGACTTAGTAAATCATTGAACGAAAATTTTGACTAAATTTCATTGAAATGATTGATTGATTTGGTGATGGTGGATCAGGGACTGAATGCATGTGTCAAAGGAAGTCAAAGTAAAATGCTGAACAATGCTCTTCGTCAGGTACCTACATTATACCCACTATCTGTAGTTTCAAAACGTATGTCGCACTAATTTGCTAACTAGTCGCTTCACCACCAAACTAAGACGATAGCAGTTCTCAGAAGGTAATTAATAATTGTTGAGTTTGTTGCGCAGCTTCTTCTCAGCACTAGCCCACAATTGTCCCGAAGCTGTGGTAGGGTCTATGTTGGGACGTGTATAATAAGTGCCCGCAGTGGGTCTATATGCAAAAATAAACGACTTTTATGATTTTTTTTCAGGGCGCCAATTCTCATGCAGTTCGTCTTAAAAAAAAACTAATCGAATTTATTGTTTTAAACTTTCATGGTCACTGACATTAGAATAGTTAGATACGAGATTGCTACCATGTACCTTATTATTTAGCTTCCGATATTTCGGCACTGTTGCAAGCGCCATGATCACGGAGTAACAGTGCCGAAATATCGGAATCGGATGGTAGCAATCCCGTATCTATATACTAATCGAATTTCCTTTACAAAGAAAGAGCAGTCTTATCTTTATCAGGGTTACCTATTTCTATGCATTATGATTTCTTTCGGGCGACAGTTTAATCACGTGTGAATATATTACTTGATTTTTTCGGTTAAACTATCAAACTCTTAATTACCACACGAAAAAAGTTCCATTGACGTGAGAATCGAGGCCCTGGACCTACCTAGTCTTTTGAGTAAGCACCAAGTTCAGTTTATCATTGTCGTAGCCAAATGCTTGCGTGCTGAGTACAAACACTTATACGACTTCTATTAGGCTTTTTCCAAGGTTTATAAATTCAATCCAAGTTTCTCATAGCAATTTATTTTTACAAAACATTACCCGCATTATTTACAACGGCTGGCGTGAAGCCGGATATTACAATCTCTTAACGGCCCAATTGTAAAATCGGAACATGTTGACACGGCCCCAGTGCTTTAATTTCCGGAAGGCCACAGCAGGAAGAATGCCTCCATTCACTCGCCAAGGACCACAACATAAAAATATACAGTAAACCTACTCACTAGCTAGTTGGACAAAGGACCTAAGGCAGTCGTAACTGTGCCTAATAGACGTAAATACACTAAGCTTTGTGATAGGTACTGTCTTCCAAGACACCATTTTATATATAAATAAATATGCACCAGACACATCAATTGTCCGGTTTCAAAGAAAAAAATTATCTCATTCTGTGCTTATTTAGCTTACAGTGCTATTGGATTATACTGTAAGGTCAACGTTGTGTTACGAAGTACCAGACAACGATTATGACGGGGCGTCTCACATAAATACTTAAATACATATAATATCCATTATTTGAGTGCAAATGTTCGTGTTCATCACACAAACATTTGCCCCTTGCAGGATTCGAACCAGCGACCGCTGTTTCAGTAGGCAGGAGCGTTAACCACTACTCCAAACGTAACGTCAAATTTACAGGTACACAAGTAAAATACATAGGTAAGATAATGAGAACTCGCACTTTTTTGTAAGTTTGGTAACGCCCAGTTGACGCTCTAACAACAGATTACCTTCCTGCTTGTAATGGTGAGAAAACATATGTTAATTTTCGTATAGCCTAAGAGATGAGGCTTTATGCCTGCTTTTGATTGGATCTAGCTTAGCCAAGCATAGGCGAAGCTTACTGATATCCTCTGCGTTATGGTAAGAAACTTTCATTCACTCGCCCCTGGTTTTTCTGAATACTTGACGTTTCTCCGCTGAAAGCCCATTCTAATGTGACGTCAAATGAGATTGAAGAAAGCTATATTCGCCCTTATGGAACTTTTTGCTTTATTTATCTTCAAATGGATTACCTAATAGATTTATTTTTCAACGAGATAGAAAATATTTTTTGAACCGAGGGCTTTCCCATAATAAATTACTTTTGACTCTATTTACATAGTACAAAGCCACTGTATGGTTACTAGCTACTTACGTGTTGGGTTACTTACAAAATAAATATCAGTTCAGAATTCATTGGCTTTTATAACTGTTTCGTATAAAATAAAAATCTATTTCATGAAATCATCACAATACTATGACGCTGGAAAAACTTTTCTAAATGTACTTTCTATACAGAGTACAGATGAATGAAAAAAAACCGGTTAAGTGCGTGTCGGACCCGCGCACTGAGGGTTCCGTGCCACCCTTAACTGAATTCAGGGTCCACTTACTTTCACTTAACGAAAACATCACAATATATTGCGACAGCAAAAATAACTTTGTTTTTCATAGTGTTTGTATGAAAGACAAAGTTATATTTGCGGTTGATAAAAATGTGCAATATCTCAAAAACTACTTGTTCGATCTCCTTCAAACTAATTTTTGGTTGAAAGTTTTTGTTAAGATCTACATTATATATTTTTTTCAAAATTTTCACTTTCCTACTTCAAAAGATAGATGGGGGGGGACGCCCATTTTACCACTTTGGAAGCGTCTATATCTCAAACCTTACACTTTTAGAAAAAATGGTTTTAAAAACCTCAACATCATTTTAAAAGACCTATCCATAGACACCCCACACGCATAGGTTTGAGTAAAAAAAAATTTTTAGGTGTTAGTTCCATGTATGGGAGCCCCCCCTTAAATAGTATTTTTTCTTACTTTTTGTATCTGAATCGGAAAGCGGTGAACAAAATACACCTACCTACCAAGTTTTAGCTATATCATGCTTATAGTTTCAGAATAAAGTGGCTGTGACATAAGGACGGACGGACAGACAGACAGACAGACAGACAGACAGACAGACTTGACGAAACTATAAGGGTTCCGTTTTTGCCATTCGGCTACGGAACCCTAATTAAAGGCTTTGCCGGTGAGAAATTAACAGCCCAGTTTTTTAACAAAGTTATTTTCTACACTTCTCATTCTTGTTTGCAAAGAGAGCAGGCAAACATTGTTAAACAAGGATGTTGGAAGAACATCTTTAATTAGCATCCTTTTAGAAATACAGCGAATTCATGTAAAATTAGGTTTATTATTGTGTTTGAAGTTACACGCGCCTTCCCTACAAAACCCTTTTCAACGCTTCAAATAAACATTACTAATTGGTCTGCTGATGAGCGTTTGAGCCATTATAATGTAATAATATCGAGGTAACGTCGTTTCCTTGTATTTTCGCTCACGTTATTGTATACAGGATGAATACTGACAAGAATAATTTAGAGGCACTAGGGAGATAAAACTTGGATAAAGGTAAAATATAGATTTCGTCCATTTTAAGGGCAAATACCTCGGATAAAGATCTACGATACATCTAAGGTATGATCTACAGCTGCTAGCTAGCAGATTGAGATTTATGTAAATGATTACCTCCTTTTTTTAAGTCGGTAAAAATTGTTGAATGAAGTAAGACGTTCCGAATATTCTTAGATTTTACGCTGAACAATTTAATATTCATCATCATCATCATTATCAGCCAAAGGACGTCCACTGCTGAACATACGCCTCCCCGACGGCTTTCCACAATGACCGGTTGTGAGCGGTCCATCCAGTGCGATCGTGCGATCTTTACTTCGACAGGTTTAGATATCTTTCAAATAAAATTGCCACCGCGTGTTTTTACTAGAGGCGTTTTTTCAGGTAAAAATTACAAACATCAGCCCTCCATTAAGTAGGGAACCGCGAGATAAGTGGCGATGTATTATTTAACAGGCTAATGCTCCTGCAACAGCTGAAACTGAAAGGCATCCATTAACGTAAGCTGTGTGTTTGGGTACTCCTGAATAGGCACCAATACAGCCTCTTTCTATGGCGGAAGAAAGGTGAGGAGTGGAATATCCTCATCTATCAGTGTAATCAACACTGATTACACTGATAGGTGAGGATATTCCACTCATATATCCTCATCTATCAGTGTAATCAACACTGATTACACTGATAGGTGAGGATATTCCACTCATATATCCTCATCTATCAGTGTAATCAACACTGATTACACTGATAGGTGAGGATATTCCACTCCTCACCTCGTTACTACAGAATAAGTAGTAAAAGTAACGAGTTCCTATTGAATAGACATTAATCTAATGCCGCCTATTTTATACATTCAGTAGCAAAGGACAAATGGGCATATCCAATAAAATAGATTTATGATTAAAATAATGAATCTTTTACTCAAGGAAAAGCGATAGGTAATTTATAGTGGTTCCTAAGTTAGCAAAAAAAAAGGCAAACTTTAGTGTTATCCTGAAACGTTGCTCTGAAGCAACGCGATTACGTGGTCACAACTTTAAACGCTAAAAACTTAAAGAAAATCTAGAGCTGTATGCGATTGGTAGAAGACGTAGTCTTAAAAGTGTTATCGAAATCTAGAAATTAGAAAATTGCGATAACTTGCGAGCATATTATGTGCGATCATTTTTATCCACCGAAATTTTGCCTTAATCTTTGGCATTTTTAAATCCTAAGGTTAAGATTTAGTATAACACGAATTCATTTTGCTCGAGTAGGTATGAAAAAGAAGAATCGCCTCAATTATATAAACCATAGCACTCTGTCAATCTGTTGTCTCTGCCATTTGCGCGTGGCAATGATAAATTGCACAGCCCTCTTATATTATATATAGTACACCATAACGACAGTACCATAAGTGAATCAGAGCAAACTCGTATGTGGCCTTACTCTGGACACAAAACCTGATCCAATGATTATAGCCATCCCTGTCACTCATACCAGGCCATTTATGCGTGTAACAGGGATGGTTATATTCATTAGATAGGGTTTTGTGTCCAGGGTAAGGCTGGTCGACTATACCTATTCACGTGTATTTAGGAATGGCGCGTCCATTAAATGTGATGCATTTTTTATGACATGTATTTTTTATTTGCTTTTTCCCGCAAAAGGACGGGATATGTATACACGTTATGCCATATTGCAGGAGCAATAAATATTAAATGGGGATTTGTGAATCCGTGTTATAAGCACTTCCGTATGATCTTCAAATCCGTCGTTAAAAATTCATTGCATTTTACTTATTAATATTTAGAGGGCTCCTACAGTCGCTCTTTCATATGAAGTAATACGTTACATAAGTTATTGCAGCTGTATGCTATGAGTATGAGCAAACGAGGTCAAAGTTTAGCTTAGAGCAAGGTATTTGAAACTATAAGTAGGTCGTAGGTTGTTCCATAGTCCATAGACTTTACCCAGGTACAGTACACGACCTAGTTATTAAAATAATTGATTTTATATATTATAATTTGTTATTTAAGAGAATATTAGTTACCTTCTTTCGCTGTAATGGTACTAAATAACAAAAACAAGAAAAAAAAAGGTCTCAGATGCGTGACATATGCGATTACAGTCCAAGAGAATCTTTGCATGTTGTAATTCTAGAGTTTTCTTACATATAGAAATAGGTTTCGCTTTTGAATAGGTAGGTTATAAGTTTATTTGATTGATGATTATAAGCATGTCTTAGTTTGAATAAATACTAATAAAGCTTGCTGGTTCCTAGCTCAAAGGATAAGCAAAGCTATCCAACGCGACAACGCAGCCAGTATCATTTCATTGCCACAAAGAAATGGTTTAAATAGGTAGGTTTCAAGGTTATTTTTAATGACGCATGTCTTATTATTTTCTTGTTTGTTTGTTATTAATAAATGAGTATTAAGAAAGTGAATAGTTAGAAATACATTTGATGACTTTTATGTAGATATCTAAGCAAAAAACTAAATAAATATGTAAAAGATGTTGAAATGTCACATGGATACCTGCCTATTATAGCTCGAAAGCCTACAAGTAAACACTGTAAAAATGCATTTTAATCTTAAGTATATGGAGTATGCATTGTTGGTTGCCTTGAGTGGCCTAAAAAAATAAAAAAAATAAAAATAAAACCTCCATCTCCTTCCGTGGACCCAATAACGAAAAACAATGACGTAGTTTTCGGCCGCAAATCGATGCCGCAATACGGTTAGGCCGACGTGAGTGCATACGAAGTGAACGAGCCCTAAGGACTCTCAGCGTCGAGCGCGGCCTCTGAGGGACTCCAGCCTTTTCAGCCCCTCGTGGCCTCTCCAAGGCTTTCATTCCCACTCGTTGTTAGGCCCTTGACCGCACAAATTAAGAATTCAGTAATGAGAACGCGGCATAGTATCCACTTCATGATTATAAGACTGTTTTGTTTCTGAAATTATTTATTCGTATATTTGCACATTCCAAGTTGGTGATAAGTAAGTGGTTTAGCATAATTTATGTAAATACTTATTTGGGATTACCTGCTAAATGCAAATAGCAGCTTAGTTAGTATTAAAGTTGGTCCCTTGGAATATGATTAAAGAAGTTTTATGAGGAGACAATTTGCTACTTCAGAATAATATTTTTGTAAAGGAGTTGTCAAAGCTGATGAATGTAAGAAGATAAATTTTCATTTTTAATTCAAAGTAATGCCATTAATAACTTTTTGAACGATATACCTAGGGTAAAGAACACAGGGCCTTTCTGTCACACGGTCTGTCTGACTTTTAACTCAATATCACAATTTCTGGGAAAATCTACTTAATTACAACAACAACAGTGTCCATAATGCGTTGGCCGAGCGGTGGGATTCCCCGATGATGTAAAGGTGGATGAAGCTGCATGGCAATTCATCGCCTTTTATTGAGTAAGAACGTGACATTTTTTGAATTTATTTTATTTTTATCATTATTTATCAATGAGTTTTATCATCAATCAATCAATCAATGAATTTTAATTTAATTTAATTTAATAAGCTATCCACATGCAGTGACAGAATTTTACCACCTAAATGATCTTTATTTCCCTCTAGTTCATTAGCAAAGTTGCACACAAAAGCCGGGTATTTCATCGTTAAGCGTCTGTGTGCATACGCCCTTAGTCGGCAGCCGTAATTGAGTTATGGCCTCACCAACAGTCTATTTCAGGCCGGATCGACAAAGGTTATTAAAAAGCAGTTTTCCAAATGTAATTCTGTTTTCTTCTTTGTTCGCCGGGAGAAGTTTACGGCGTCGTTTTGTGGAGAAAGAGCAGGGGATGATTAATTTATGGGTTTCAGAGCACGTCTAATTATAACTTGCTGTCTCCATACTTTTTTGTATCCTCTAACACTTGGTTCCATGTACTTGACTGTCTACTGAAAATAAAAGTAATGTTAGTTTTTAGTGAGGCGTCTCTTTATAATATTAATGAAGATTTGTATTGTACTGAATTTATTTATTAAACTTACACTATCATTACAGGGTTGACCCAATGTGATAATAAGATAGATAATATATGAAGATAATATTCACTAATATTATAAAAACATATCTAAAGTTTTTTTATGAGCTCTGTAAAGGTTGCCGTAGAGCCCGCGCGGTGCTATCGGTGTACTCCGCGAGAATAACGTGTTTATAATACTAAATTGAATGATGGTTGCTAATATCACGGATGTTTTATTGAGGTCTATAACATGGGAAATGACATTGTCTTTGTGTATTTTTTTAGATTGTAGTACCTAATCTTTGGCGGTACTGATCGAAACTAAAATCTTTGACCAGAAAGCTATATTATATCCCTTATGATAAAGACTACTTTTCAATCCAACAAAAACGTGGTGAAAGCAACTTCTGAATAAAAGTAACAAAAAAAACTAAGCAGACTAAACAGGCGTGAGCAAGATGAATGGTCTCATTCGTCTCTATCGCCACCTTGCTGTCTGTTATCGATCTCCTCAATACGCTTCAGAAAACTAATAGCACCTGTTATTGAGCCCAGGAAATATACATGTAGTACTATTATATATTCTGTGGCGAGGTACTTAAGAGGAGATAAAGTGAGAGGACAATTAATTGATAGCGTTTTTCGGGTATAAGCAAAGTTACATCCCAGGTCGGGCGAATTTTTTTCTCTGTTTTTTTTCTGTCTTGAAAATAATCGGCTTTTACTCCACTTTTGTAAGTATAAAATGTATTTACCATTACTATATTTCGAATCGCAGCACTAAGCACTAGGCGGCACAAATAACTGTAACTGAAATATAAATACAGTTATCTATTTACGTATACTTACTATATAGATACCTCTATGTTTGAAAGTTGACATATTCGGAAAACTTTTATTACAAAAAAGCTTCTTTTTCAGTAACATTACATTATTTACTTAATTGGGTAGGAATATCAACGACTTCTGAATGTAAGCTATACATCTGGGCTAACTAAAAGAAATTTACAGTCACAACACAACCGTAGCAAGCTACGCCGTAGAATTTCGTAGCATGTCGTAGCGCTATGGACGTAGCGCTCGTCAGATTAGTGTCACAAGAACCGTTTCGCTTGCAAACGTTTGAGCGTCGTCAAATGTGTTTACAGGATGTTGTTGTAGTTTAATGAGTAAAATCAAACTCCATTAATTATGCTAGTGATCCAAAATTTACAGTCGTATGGCTCACCTCCATAGGTCCGTAGCAGTATTACGTCGTAGTAGTCCGAAGCGCTCAAATTTGTCGCAAAACTCGCAAAGTGCCGTTCACTCGCAAACGTTTGAGCTGTTTATTTATGGGCACTCGCCATTAACTCAGATGAAGCTTCAGATAAATAAGAATCAGACATTAGTAGCGCTCTTATAGCAATGCTACGCTGTAGCATTCCGTAGCAGTCCGTAGCACTCGTCAGATTAATGGATTACAGACAAATTAACGTCACAATAATACGGTAATGCTAAAGTGAATTTAAGTTGCAGTTAAGTTATAGATTCCGGCTATGTTAAAATTGAGTTAAAGTTATATTTATAGTTATAAGGTTTACCGGTTAAGTAAGGTTAGTGCAACCCACTCGTGTCACAAGTACCGCTCACTCGCAAACGTTTGAGCGTCTTCAAAGCCGTTTATGGGCGCTGCCATTAACTCGGATGTAGCTGGAGTTTAATGAGTAATTGCTTAGCTTGTCGCCCCTCTTGAGAAAGCCTTTAATCTGGGAAGTAAAAGTAGAATGGGTGAAATTGTGCCAGACATAAAATAAGATAACAATAAAAATAGACTGAAAGTGCAGGTATACGAAAATCGATCGCACGACACAAAACGAGCGTAGTTTCCAACAAAAGTTAATGCGAGGTGCAAGCGATTTTTAGGGTTCCGTAGCCGAATGGCAAAAAACGGAACCCTTATAGTTTCGTCAAGTCTGTCTGTCTGTCTGTCTGTCCGTCCGTATGTCACAGCCACTTTATTTTGAAACTATAAGCATCACATAGCTGAAACTTGGTAGGTAGGTGTATTTTGTTTACCGCTTTCCGATTCAGATACAAAAAGTAAGAAAAAATAATATTTAAGGGGGGGCTCCCATACATGAAACTAAAACCTAAAAATTTTTTTTTACTCAAACCTATGCGTGTGGGGTGTCTATAGATAGGGCTTTTAAAATGATGCTGAGGTTTTTAAAACCATTTTTTCTAAAAGTGTAAGGTTTGAGATATAGACGCTTCCAAAGTGGTAAAATGGGCGTCCCCCCCATCTAACTTTTGAACTAAGAAAGTGAAAATTTTGAAAAAAATATATGATGTAGATCTCAACAAAAACTTGCAACGAAAATTGGTTTGAAGGAGATCGAACCAGTAGATTTTGAGATATTGCACATTTTTATCAACCGCAAATATAACTTTGTCTTTCATACAAACACTATGAAAAACAAAGTTATTTTTGTTGTCGCAATATATTGTGATGTTTTCGTTAAGTGAAAGTAAGTGGACCCTGAATTTAGTTAAGGGTGGCACGGAACCCTCAGTGCGCGGGTCCGACACGCACTTAACCGGTTTTGTTCTTAAGGTGGTCAGGCACCAATAAGACCTCGATAGTACATATATGAAACTTGTGTGTGTGTATTATGATTTTTTGAGCATTATAACCAGTAATTAAAATAATAATACGAGTATTACTCTATAAACGTCTTTGATATCCGATTTAATATGTAATGATGTCTTGGTTAAAGAAGAATATAATATAATGTTCATGTAAATCTTTTATTTTTTAGGGTTTCGTAGCCGAATGGCAAAAAACGGAACCCTTATAGTTTCGTCAAGTCTGTCTGTCTGTCTGTCTGTCTGTCCGTCCGTATGTCACAGCCACTTTATTCTGAAACTATAAGCATCACATACCTGAAACTTGGTAGGTAGGTGTATTTTGTTTACCGCTTTCTGATTCAGATACAAAAAATTAGAAAAAAAAATATTTAAGGGGGGGCTCCCATACATGAAACTAAAACCTAAAAATTTTTTTTTACTCAAACCTATGCGTGTGGGGTGTCTATAGATAGGTCTTTTAAAATGATGTTGAGGTTTTTTAAACCATTTTTTCTAAAAGTGTAAGGTTTGAGATATAGTTGCTTCCAAAGTGGTAAAATGGGCGTCCCCCCAATCTAACTTTTGAACTAAGAAAGTAAAAATTTTGAAAAAAATATATGATGTAGATCTCAACATAAACTTGCAACGAAAATTGGTTTGAAGGAGATCGAACCAGTAGTTTTTGAGATATTGCACATTTTTATCAACCGCAAATATAACTTTGTCTTTCATACAAATACTATGAAAAACAAAGTTATTTTTGCTGTCGCAATATATTGTGATGTTTTCGTTAAGTGAAAGTAAGTGGACCCTGAATTTAGTTAAGGGTGGCACGGAACCCTCAGTGCGCGGGTCCGACACTCACTTAACCGGTTTTATTTATATGTATACTTGGCTTATTTAACAAAGACAAACTCTTCAAAATTTAGCATTTTTAAGTGCTTGTGTACACATTATAGCTTGTTACGACTCGATACAATAAATTGTATTCAGCATCCTCCTACGCTACGGCATAAAAATTAATCAGCTGTCCATTTCCCGTTATCCGGCCAATTAGACCACGCACTCCTCTCCCGTAGACTCGCCGCGGCTGCAAGCGGCGTAGGCACTTGTTATTGAGGGCCCTTGTTTGCACATGCCATTTACGACCCTTGTCGTTTAGTGCACCTGATGCGATTGTGTTTTGTTTTGCAGATAATACTTGATCATTGTTCTTAGTTAACAAATCTATTTGAAATAAAGTCGTGTTAGTTACACTTTTTAAACGCAAGAACGGCTGAACCGATTTGGTTCAAAATTAGTGGGGAGGTAGCTTAAAACGAGGAGACAGACATTTTTAATATTACAATAAAACAACAATTTTACGGATTGATTTCGTGTCTGCCTGTGACCACGGATGCTGTAAAGCATTCGAAACGTCAGGCATAAAATAAAAATAAACGTTCGCGAAATCAATCCGTAAAATTGTTGTTTTATTGAAATGAGTATTCGCGTAAACTTCAGAACCAAATATTTTTAATATTACTTGTTACTCGCGAACAGGTGGACCGATTTTCGTGATTTTTACTTTGTTGGATTTGTCTTAGCCCGGAATAGGATATGACCCGATAGGACCTTAAAACGGGGTCGTGGTAGGAAAGGGTCAGGGCGAGATGAAGTTCGGTGGGACCGCTGTTTACTTTATAAATATTTTTTCTTTCTTACCAATAAGGGTCAGTTACACCATCTGTAACCTAACTATATCTGTTCAATTAGCACACGCAATCTCCCACACGACTCTGGCTGCAAGTGTTGAGGGCACTTGTTATTGAGGGTCCTTGTTTGCACATGCCATTTACGGTCCTTGTCCTTTAGTGCACCTTATGCGTTTTTTACGTTTGTTTTTACGGATAAGGCAAGGCTGTTTAGTTTATTATTGTTGGTTAGTCTATGTGGGATTGAGTAAAACGAAATGCTCTTTTATTTAATACATTTATTTGATGCCTTTGGTAATGGTCAAGATGCTTTGAGTATTTTTCGGCGATTTAAATCTAATAAAGCATTTAATTTTGTTGTAATTGTATGAAAAAATACGTCAATATTAGTCTTCAATGAACTCATAAAATTTTAATCATTCTTATTCTTCAGAATGCAAAAGGCATCTAAGTGGTGTGGTGTGAGGTGTGTCCCTGGGATATTGAGAAAATATAAAACAGAAAATATTTATTTTACTCTGTTTGACTTTCACTCCATGACTTATTATCACACTGAACTGCAAGACAGGGGCCCTATTTTTGAATCACTCGCTTGTATATGGCGTGTGATTTTCGTTCGAAAACGCATAAAAAATCAACAGAAATCACTCAAAATCTAGACGTACTCACAAAATTGAGCAATGATTTTTTAAATCCTTTTTATGTAGATTACAACATGTTTTCATTCCAAAATTCGACTTTAGACATCGAATATCACACGCCATCTTGACGCGAGTGATTCAAAAATAGGGGCCCAGATCTGCCATCCTATTACAAAATCTATACGTAAGGAACTCGGGACCGGTCATTTCTCATTCGCCGTCGAAACGGTCGCGTTCGTTCTTCATGAAAGGCAATTTTCGCGTTTGACAGTCTGCTGAGGGCCTGTCCGGAGTTATCAGGCTGTGTTACACCAGAGATGAGATAGCTTCGAGCTACTTTTATCCAATAATAGGATAGGACCTACATACCCTTTGAAACTGAGTTCATTATTTATGCCTTTTGAAGGTGCTTGATTTAATTTAATGATTTATTTATTGTAAAAATCATATATAGATGTTTGATGTACCCTACCGGGTGTGCACATGTAGTACATATTTAACGATGTGAAACACTACTATGTATTTTCTGCAAACAAATGAATATTGAATATTGAATCTCAGTTACATAAATCAAAATAGTACGAATAATTTAATTTCGCAAAATAACTTTGTAATTTATTTTTTTAGTAAGAGTGGCGTCGCGCTACGTGACTTGCTCTAGTATTGGACATCGAGGATAGACTTGCGCACTGCTAAAGGCCCGAAATGGGTTTATTAAACTACGCTAGCATAGCAAATCCTTGGTATACAGTCAGCCTTACGTAAATTGGTCTCTGGAATGAGCAGCGCGCACGAAGAGTGGCGTCGCACTGCTATTGGACATTGAGGACTGACGTGTGCACTGCGAATGGACGGTAATGGGTATCGTTCAGTGAAGCGTGCACTGTATTATGTTTTAGTTATTGACGTAAATAAAAGTTCGTAAAGATTCGTAATGTAAACATAAAAATATGTAAACAAGTCTCAACTAGATTATTATAATTCAGCATTATTTGTTAAATAATAATGTGACATTACGTATCACCTCGATGACGAATTGAATTTGATTTCCAATATAAATTTATGTTGTAACATAAATCAGCTGCATTACCGTACATTATGTTTTTTTTTTTTATAAAAATATTTGGATCCTGTGTGTCCCAAAATTGTGGGCCAATTTCAACCGCATTGACTTGGATTAGGGGCTTATAGACAGCTCAATAGGTACGTCATTTGGCAGTGACAACGAACTCACCACTGCCAATAACTGCAAAAGCCAGTCGAGGAGTTGACATGACGTTAAGCCTCCACACTGCGGGCAATTGGTACCACCACATCAAAACGTATCTTCTTCCAATTTAAACTCTATGACTTTGCAGTAGGAGTCAAAGTTAATGGAAATTATTGCAGCCGTTGTACGTTGATTTGGGGCTTGTATGTGACATGCGAGTGCACTGAAATGTAACGAAGGGATTTTCGAATTGCTATTTGGGTTAGAGAAGTAAAAATAACTACTAGGAAAGAAAGGAAAATTTACACTAAATACAAAATAAGAGTACAGCCATATTAGTACATGTACTTAGCCACCAACCTCCATATTTCGTATTCAGTATTCCATTTTCATTATTCATTAGGGTTCCGTAGCCGAATGGCATTAGGGTTCCGTAGCCGAATGGCAAAAAACGGAACCCTTATAGTTTCGTCAAGTCTGTCTGTCTGTCTGTCTGTCTGTCTGTCTGTCTGTCTGTCCGTCCGTATGTCACAGCCACTTTATTCTGAAACTATAAGCATCACATAGCTGAAACTTGGTAGGTAGGTGTATTTTGTTCACCGCTTTCCGATTCAGATACAAAAAGTAAGAAAAAATAATATTTAAGGGGGGGCTCCCATACATGAAACTAAAACCTAAAATTTTTTTTTTACTCAAACCTATGCGTGTGGGGTGTCTATGGATAGGTCTTTTAAAATGATGCTGAGGTTCCTAAAACCATTTTTTCTAAAAGTGTAAGGTTTGAGATATAGACGCTTCCAAAGTGGTAAAATGGGCGTCCCCCCCCCCTCTAACTTTTGAACTAAGAAAGTGAAAATTTTGAAAAAAATATATGATGTAGATCTCAACAAAAACTTGCAACGAAAATTGGTTTGAAGGAGATCGAACCAGTAGTTTCTGAGATATTGCACATTTTTATCAACCGCAAATATAACTTTGTTTTTCATACAAACACTATGAAAAACAAAGTTATTTTTGCTGTCGCAATATATTGTGATGTTTTCGTTAAGTGACAGTAAGTGGACCCTGAATTCAGTTAAGGGTGGCACGGAACCCTCAGTGCGCGGGTCCGACACGCACTTAACCGGTTTTTTTTTAATTTAATTCCGCACCCATTAATCTTGTTTCAAATTTACGTAATGTTTAATCCGGGTTTTCATACGCCTTTACTTTTCGCTCTCGCCTCTCGGTGCCATCCATCATGTCTAAATCCGCCCAAATGTGTTCCTGACCCGCCGAAGTAATATGTTCCTCGCGTGGTGTCAACGACCTTGACTTTGGTTATGAGTTCCAATTTTGATCATTTATTTTTAGTTCCATTAGGTTTTATCTAGAGTAGGTTTTATTGTAACTCTTTTAAGACCCTCGAGAATAGTCAAATCAGACTTAATTATTAATAATTGTTAGTTAGTAGTTAATAATAATTAATCAACATATTAATCAAGTATGATATCACCGATCGAAATCGAATTAGCGGCAGTCTTGTTCGGCGAAACATAAAGGCGAAAGTAAAAAAAAACTAGTTATGTTAACGGCTATTAACCCAAGCTATTAATATTGCGGAACCTCTTACAATATTTGAAAAAAATAATACTATCATACAGCCCTTATAGAGCTGATGTAACCCCACAAAAGGACAACACCATAACTGAGCGCCCTTAGCACTGTCCACGTTTCGAATGCACTTGTTAACGTCAATGACGTTAACGGTCGGCAGTTGTTTTGTTTTCCATCAGTCTTGCGATGTTAGCCATGCAATAATAACTGAAACTATCACGTAATCTTCTAGTTATTTAGAATCTAGTAGGTACATACACGCCAGTGAACTAATTAAATGACATTTGGTGTAGAGATACAAAAAAGTACTTTTTAAATGATGAAATAATACATTTTTTAAATGAAATATTATAAGTACTTACATTTTGGTAAACCAAAAAAAGATAACTAGACGCTCTTTCTATAGTGTACTTTATCTAACATTTATAAAGGAGTGCGATATCTTTTTTACTAATTCATGACTAAACTGCTGAACATTTGAATGCAGGTCCGATAAAATGCAACGAAGTCTAGCAACAATGCCCGCAAAGTGCTGGCTAACTTAGAAGGTTTTATGTGCCCCGCATTGCTAACTATTTTCAACTCTAAAACTAGGACGCTAAACTCTAGATTAAGTTAATCCAAAGTGCCAGGGTTGGCAATCCTAGCATTTTCTACGTGGGCGTCAGTCGAAAGCATATTTTTGTTTTTCAGTGGATTTATTCCCGAGTCAAATGAAAATGTATGGATCTAGAAGATATTGAACGGATTCCTGGAAACGTTTAAACGATGCTGCTATACATATATGAATTTCGGAGAATCGTCCGGCTATTTTTGCAGAGTATTACGTAAATAGGAACAAAGGATAAAATAAAAAAATATGTAGATATACATGAATGTAGGAAAGTTATTTCGTAGTATGCTATTTTCTACTTTGTCATCGATCAGTCAATTTACTTGACTTGCTCATTCTGATTGATGGATGCCATTGAGCCACATTGAGTAAACGGTGAACAGAAATAAACTTTTGTATCACACACAAAAGAAATGTACAAGTTTATCTTTAAATGTGCGACTATGACAAATACCTACATTTCGAATATTGACATCATATCAATAAATCAATCATATATTGTGTAGTTATAGGTATGAAATAGGTACATATAGCAGATCTTAAGCTTAAATTAATTGAAACACTATAACCTGCCTTCAAGGCGTACAATAAATAGTTTCAATACTAGTATTTTTTTTAAATAATTTTACAAAACATAGTATCTTGATGATGTGTGTTTTCTATCAAGTGCTGTAGAAGTAGTATTTTGGGTAATAAAAATCTAAGTTAATGCTACTTATTCGAAGGTGCCTAGCAGATTAGAAGCCAGTTTTTTTATAGTATGTAGTACCTTATAGTAGTAGGCTCTAGATTGAATTCATTACATTTTTTAACTTTTTATTTATGACTTAACTTACTCACTATTATTTACATAAAAGGAAATTGTGATTCATTTTAAACCTTTATCGTTCGTTTATAATCTTACTAGCTAAGCGGATTTGCAGAGGTCAGCCCTAAGTTGCCCCGGGGTTACTAGTATTAGTCAGGGTGTCGCGTGCTGAAAACTGTTTATCTATTTACCCTGTTTCAGTAGTATTGTAGTGCTCTCCCTCTAGGGATAACATGAATAGCAATAGCGTTAAAAATAAAGTGTACACGTGAAAACAAAGATAACAGTTTAAGTTTTTATTGTTACTCTACCTACGTAATAAGCAATAGTTTTTGTGTGCTACTCTGTTGGCATATCAAGGACTAAAGCTGTGTACAAATGTCACTTGACCCAAAGAGAACGAAATGCGCTAATAAATATAAATATTTGGGTAGTGAGTGGGTTAATATAATTATAGTAGAATACTGTTTTGCAGACTTCGCCGCGCTTCCTATCCTAACAATAGGAGGTCTTTGTCGAATTATTGCTTCCAAAGCATGCCACGCCAATTTTTTTCGATAATATTCGTTTCATGTCCCCTAATATTATAAAACGGAGTCATGTAACAACTTAACCCCTATGCTACTTGTGGCTTCGCGAACATGATCCGTCACTGTACCACGGCCACGGCGTCGCGTGTCGTTCGCGTTTTATCCGTTTGCCGTCATTGCCGTGCTCTCTGACATAAACATAAACACTGTCTGTCTTACTACTATGCTTGTGTTTGAGAGTCTACAAGTACAATAACGTAAATAGTGTTGAAAGTAAAAGTCAATGATAAAATTGGTAAACATCATTAAATCCCTGCTTATCACTATAACACAAACCTTAATAATTTTTAACAGAAAAAATGTGAAATTACATACATACTTAGTCTGTTTAAAACAATGATCAATTTATTCAACTTGGGTTTAAAAGCCACATAAGAGATAAAAGTTTTGTCGAACCAGCAGCTGAAACATGCACTTTTTCCAGCTATTTTAACTTTTTACTATGAAAATGCATCACATTTTATCAAGAAGGTCCTCTACAACGTCAGCACACAGCTGCGGCTTTACGATCAGTCACAGTGTCGCGTAGCGTGTTGCAAACGTTTAGTCTGTTTGCTTAGCTCTTGTACAAAATATGTGTACACTTGTGTCTAACTTCGACCAGTGAAACAACTGAAAATAGCACTGGTGAAATTTTACAGGGCAGTTTTTGACGCTGACTGTGCTTGTCGTGTGCGCAAGCAGCAGCTAAATTGGAGGTTAAATGTCAGACATAGCGATACTGGCGCATTTGTTGAGAGTTCTCTAGAGCTGAATAAAGTAGCTGTGATCGCTCTGAACATTATGTTCAAGCCAAAAAAGCGGTGCTTATGAAAATACGCTGAGCTTGCTAGCACCATATTGTTTGAACTATAAAAACATCAAATTGCTGTCAAACTACATACAATGATACGAAAATCACGATTAACGTTACTGGCTAAGTTAGGTGTAATGGTGGTGCTGTGCAATCATGCCCATATGTCAAGTACCAAGCAGGTTTCTTTTAAGAGAATACACATGCGGCTATACAGCTCAATAGGCTATGGTCGCAGCAAAAATGTTTTCCATAGCACACAGCGGCATAACAATCAGTCACGGTGTGGCGTCGCGTGCGGCGAACGTTTAATCCGTTCCTTGTTCTCGTACAGTTGTCCTAAAATAAATTTCAGAGCACTTGTAACAAACTTTGGCCCTTATTGCAAAGCACTAAGGCTGGTAAAAAGGTCGAGAGAAATAGATATTTTTAACCAAGACTGTACTTCTTGTGAGCGTAGTGACACAAACAAACATTGTGCTGTGCTATCGCGAAACTGAAACTAAAACATAAGACATAAGTGATGCTGGTACATTTGTTACAGAACAAGTGTTTGTGACCAAGTAAGAAACGCTTTTTTCTTAGTTCATTGGTGGAATTGTTTTTTTTTCCTGCACCTCACTCTTGTTTGCTAATGAGTAATATTAAGACCGTAATGACAAAACAAATAATTTTGGATTTCTGAGATCGTCATTGTGCACTGTTTTATTTTATACTAGCGGCCCGCCCGCAACTTCGTACGCGCGTTTTAGTTTAACTCCGTTCCCATAGATCGTAGCGAAAATTTATAAACCTATACGCATTAAACTATGGCCTTCCCTGATAAATTATCTATCTATCATATTTTATAACCTTACCAATAGTTCCTGAGAGTAGCGCGTTCAAACAAACAAACAAAAACATCAAGTTTTAAAATATATAAATGTTATACTTTATGTACACACAAAATGTAGCCCGGTATAATGGTCAAACTTACACAGGGATATTATTATTGTTATTTTACAACGAAATGGAAATACTTCGTACGCCCTATCGTCAATCGTATATTTATTTCAGGTACTACAATGACCAGGCTACTCTCTGCGCTTACACAGCATCATGTCACATAAAGGCTGTGAGAGAAGCAAATTCCCTCAAGTCTTCTCTCGCTACCTTAAGAGTTTGAATTTAAGCTTTGTTTATGGTTATTGCTTATAGCGAATACCTACTCTACTTTCTTGAATTCAAATCGTAAATTGAAAGGGACAATTCTATGTAAAGATCTACGCCACCATCATCATCAACATCCAAAAGCCGTCCACTGCTAAACATAGGTCCCCCACGAAAAGTTTGCAGAAAAGTTACAGATTGGACACCTTTCGACCACAGGAGCAGCGTAGAATGTCCACCGACAATATGAACATACGATCTGCAATCTACACTGGACACAGACCGATTGATACCTACGCTGTTTAAACACAAAAAAATATTATTTACTATTCTAAGCAATAAAATCTCTTCTCGAGAGCAACATCAATAACAAACATGTGTCAAATATTCTATCTCAGATTATGTCAAATGACTGTCAAAAATGAAATAAAAAATATTTTAATCGTAAGCCCTAAAGAGTATTGACATCAAATTCGAAGCAAATCACCCCCATAATAACTTTGCACCCCTTTTTAACCCCCTTAGGAGATGAATTTCAATAAAATACAAAACAAGTCTTCCGTCAATTTTGTAAAAGAATGTGTATGCAAAATTTGAAGTAGATTGGACAAAGGGATCTGGTGGTCCCATACAAACTTTACACCCCTTTTTGACCCCCTTAGGGATGGAATTTCTGAAAATCCTTTCTTATCGGATCCCTTCGTCACACAAAGAACACACCCTCCCAGTTTCAGGTCTCTACAATCAGCGGTTTAGGCTGTGCGTTGATCCATCAGTCAGTCAGTCAGTCATTCAGGACAAAGCATTTTATTGGTATAGATTATAATCATGTCAAATATTGTTATCATAAAAAGAGCATAAAATTATATATGTCATACCTCAGTACCTCACACGATATTAGATCTCCGACTATTTATTATTTAGTTACATCAGTCTACGTAGTACTATTATATCTTCAGCTAAATATTTCTATGATAAATCGTGAATCAAATACACATCGTCATTTACTTACCTTTATTTATTACTTAGTTATGTAACGCTACGCTAGCCAAAGATTTTAGGTAAGATTTTATTTCAGATACCATAAGATTGCAATAAACTCAATATCAAATTGAAGCTACAGCTGCAGCGCAGCCGGTTCAGGCAAGTTGATATTGGTCGCTCGTAACAATGGGTATTGATAACAGCTGTGATTGCTTTGCGACTGATAGCGATGCATTGTGCCGGCGACACATAATAGGCTATATTTGCTATATGTGGCTTCTCGTTCCATGGAGTGCACTAGGGTAGTTACAGTAGGTATTGACGTTACGTTTTTATTTTAATGATAATATTGCGAATACTTATCAGTCATGTCGGACGGGCCGTCACATCGAATTAATGAGAGCCAAGGAACAGTGCACTCTCTGTTCCTGCACCTCTGTGTATTGCGCACACACCCCGGCACTTTAAACTTTAACTTTAAAAAAAAATATAATGTAAAATAAAAAATTTGGGTGATGCTTTTCACGCGCCATTGCGTTGTCAGAATATTGAAATATGAGGTTCTGAGACTGAGAATCAAAATTCTCAGTCTCCTATAATGATGGATCTTGACTTGTGGCTTATTTTATATAAACAAAAATAAACATCGCAGTGTTACTTGACTTGATTCATTCTGACGTGTGTACGAAAGCGAACACTTGTAAAAAGGAAGCGAACAATGAGTTGGTTTCAATCAACGAGTGGCTCTGCAGTGATTGTTCAATGGATTACAATGCGGGCTCGTCATCATCATCAGACGCCACACAATCGGTGTAATTGAAATAATGCAACATCACATGAGGGAAATGAGTTTATGCTTAAATATTACCAACAATTAAAAATATAAATAATTACTTATTTTTGAAACTACTAACATTATCTTCTATCTTATTACATTCATACATAAGTGATTGATATTGAAAACCATTAATATCATTATTCGTTTTTTTAATTAAGTACAATATGGCTTAATCACGAATAAATTCCTGAACTATTTTTATGGTTTTTTTTTTCAATTATTTTCTTATTTATATTTTTTCAGCTACGGGTATTACATGAGTTGTCACTTATATACCTACTATTAGGTTCTAATAAAATGTATTATTATTATTAAAATAGAGCCTATGGTGTCCCACTGCAGGGCAAAGACCTCCCTACCCTTTCTCCAGTCCCAACTAATAAAAATGATATTGCAAAAAAAAAATACTTCGTAATACTACGATGAGCAAACTAGGATAAGCGGATGAATCCGTTTCTCATCTCTTGTACAAATAACAAACTGTTTATTTCCAAATTCGTGGAATGACCCAGCTCTTTAGGGCTAAGCCTCACAATATAATTTCGTCTCTGAAAAAGCTGTTTTATAAATAACCGAACAAATAAAGGCATTAATGATGGTGCAGATTGCCTTTTGTTGTTAACTAGCTGTGTTCAAAAGATCAAATACATAAGGCATAAGCATAGGCTAAAAGTAAAATATTATCCAACCGATTTAAAAAAGGAGTTCTATGTTATGTCTGTTCAATTTGATTTTTTTTCTGGCCTGAGGGTTTTTAATAACGGGGCCATCGTTTGACAAAAGCGGTATAAATTATGAGTTTTGAGTAGTCATTATTTTCTTTTACAATGTTGTACTGTGGCAACCCATATACCGCTAATATCGCTGCACAAACCCGATACTCGAGTCTCGAAACTTCAAATGCGTCTCTCGAATACGAGACCGACTCTATTTGCTTTGCTGAGACTACTCGTACTATCGAAATACGAGTAGCTTGTTGTATGCGGGGAAAGTAGTGCATTATTGATAACATAGAAAATGTTTGATTCGTTGCACGTATAAAAGATATATCTTCAAATAGAACTCAACGATCAAGATTTATCGGAATTACGGTCAAATAGTTTCAGGTAAAAAATGACAAAGTTAATTTTCAAAAATAAAATATTTACCATATATTTTTTAAGAAAATGGCTACGTTCCAATATTTTTAATCTGTAAGGTTTCATTTCCAACAATTTCATATTCATTTGTTACAAAAGCCAAGGTAGCCAATTAGTGCTTCGGATAAATTGTTCTATGTATTAACCTAAACTAATAAGAATGCTCCATGTTTATAAGCTCTACAAAAAATAAGGTCCTTATTTTAATTCACCAAGCACTAGCATAATCACTTTATCAGAGACTTATAGAGTTTATTCAGAAAACTCAATTACTTACTCTAAAACGTTGCAAGAGTCGTGAATAAAATTACACAAAAGCAAATGTTAGCTTCAGTGCTCCTGGGAGAGTATTTCATTTTGTTCATTTCGCTTCCCGGTCCAACTTTAAATTTTTTGCGGTCGGTGCTCTGCCTTCAAACGCGTGTATAGTTCTTATTTTTATTATTATTTTGTGCTTTGAATACTGCTTATTTAAGATTGTCTATTGTAGGATTGTTACAAACAAACACGAGTAAATCTTTCTGGCTCTGAATAAAGTTTATTCGCACGTTCTGAGAAAAAAGTTCATGTAAGTGATAAAGTGTTCTTTGAAAATCCAATCCAAATAAAGTGTGTAGGTACAGTTCGCAAATATAATAGGTTTGACCTCAAATATAAAGGTCTCCCGAAACAAAATAAAATAAGTGAAGTGTAAAAATTCCTCGAGATACTCCTTTGGTGCGGTCAGGCCTTCGCCGCTCCCACATCGACCCCATTTCGTCGGTTTATAACCCCTGAGCTAAAATAACATTACACATATGGACAAATAACTGGAGTTAAATGAAAAAATTCGCTGCATGCAATGAAATGTAAAGACTTTTCGGTATGTTAAACAAAAATAAAGCAGCGTTGAGTGTATGGCGTGGTTGTTTGCTGAAATGGTATTTTATTGCCGAATAGAATAAAAGGTTTGAAAGCGAATGCGAATACACAGCAGTTCAACGTTTACGTATTGACCGACATCTAACGAAATTGTTTTTTTTTTCAACTTGTGTGTGCATAAATTATGTATTTGGATTTAGGTATCCAAAAGAAAACATCAAGTATGATAAGATCAGCATGTGACTTACTGTATATTATAAGAATTCAGCAAATGGTACGAATTTTGAATGAAAGTCTTATTTATCATCCAAACAAGATTTTATCGCACATACGAGTGACATGAAATTGACGAAAACAAAAACATGCTTGTTTACCCCAGCCCCCGGTATCCAAAATCCACTTTTGTCTCCATATATTGCCAGTCGGCTTAACTTGGTTTTGAGATCACAAATCCAAGCTTATGTTGAAAAACCCTTACGTATTTTACATGACCAGTTGAAATCGAAAGCTCACAGAAGCTTACATTTCACGGAAACCTTTTCAGCGTATCGTTGTTATGGATCGAAAATCATAAACATTACCAGTAGAACAAATATATATTACTAGCAGTTTCCTGTGGCATTACCCGCGTAAATATCGTAGCACACAATATTGTTTGTTACTCTTTCACACTAAACTTTCGCATTTATATTATTAAGTAAGATTATAATAGGGCCTTAAAACACCTACTTTTATTTCATTTGCGGTACTTTTAAGCATCATTCGTTATGATCAGATGACAAACGTTATGTTTGAAATCCCACTAATGAAATTCAGATACACAATGAGAAGGTAATCATGATAATTTGACTTAATATCTAGTCAGACATGTTACGCCGGCTGGAGGAGCGCCAAACTTGTGTTGCGCCGTACGCAGAGACCGCACGCCAATCAAACTTCGCTACATTACATTGTTTGGGAAGGCGTTTGACACAGTACATAATATTAGCAGTAATACAACTAATAAGACTAAATAAGAAACCAAACTTGCGCACGGGCTGGATTAAAACCAGCAACCTCTGGGAAACCAGGCCAACGCTCTCACCAATCAAACTAACGTGCCGTTCTTATTTTTATTTTTAAAAATAGAAAGAATAACAAGAATGGCTTTTTAGTGACCATTGGTTAAGGTCTTTTATTATTTTTTCTTCAAAACACGCTCAATCATAAATATTCAACCGCTATTAACGACATTTAATCATTCGTTGAGTTAATTATTGATCACGAAACAGGACCATAAGGGTGGTAAAATGATGTACGCTAAATGAATAATGCGACATTTAAGTATTTTAAACTTTGCGAGGAAACACTTTTGAATTTTAGGACATCATTCTGACCCAATATGGTAGGTACATAGATGAACATGAAAAAACAGATAGTAAATAAAATAGCTAAAGTAAGACATTCTACCTACTGTTTCAATTGTATAGTGTGTTTTCGTGTCGCAAACCAATTATTGGCACTGTGACGAGGGTAGTGGGCAACTTTACTGAATATGTAAGTTGGGAGTGTGTGATCTATGCTATTTACTAACTATTTATAGACCTAACTTGCAAATAGACTGCGGTCAAATTACAGTCCTCCCTTCATACATAATTGTTGTCGCATAATTGAATGTATTTAGTTTTATGTGCGCGAATGCATGGCACGCTGAGAGAAAACCATAATTTTTGTCATAATTTCCCATTGCATTTCTGAGATGTATTATTTTCATAAGAAAAAAGTGAAGCTTTGTCAGAACTACCAAATTATTACTTAGTTCACACAGGGCAATTATTATCACTTAACGACGCAAACATCATTAGAACTTGCCCCGTAAATCCCTATTCCCTATCCGGGAGAGATCGCAGACGAAAACGCGCTCCAGCCATAATGGCTGTTTAATTAAACTTGCGACTTAATAGTACGCCAAATTATTAGGGCCAAGGTTGACCACGTAGCTTTTGAGATTAAACTCAGTAGGTGATTCTATTTGAATCAAGTTTTAACGAGTTATGAGTGGCGACGATGCAGTTACCGATTTAGGCAAGATTTGCATATATCAAGCTAGCTAGATACTTTTTCTATTAAGGCCAATTAGAGTAATTTTTACTACACATACCGAAGATAGTACATTTTATTTCAAAAAGTAGTATCTATAAATTAAAAACAACAAAGACGAAAAACGCCACATATGGAGGAGGTTGTACCTCCTCCATTTTAAATTAAGGGGAAACGATCGAAATTGGTTTTTAGACTCAATTACAAAATGGAACAATACTTACTAAAGTCTTCTTTCCAAATCAGAACTACGTCATATTCGTGCGACATTGCAGGTATCAGAACAATCTGAGATAAGGAAAAACACGCGGAATCTGGCCTAATGGCACTTTAATTAAAGTTGTCCGGAGCAAGTTGATAGTGTGCCAAATATTGTTGGCGGAGGTCCCGGGCGCACGTACGAGGAGATTATAATTATTGTCCAGGCACAGGAGCAACCAACAGCTACGCTGACTGTAAGGTTTACATCGAAACAAATCATAACTTGCACGGCTGATTCAAAATCAGAGTTAATTTTAATTGATGACATTTTCAAGCTTTACTTTTTCGTAGCTTCCAGCTGCTATAAATAAAAAGATAACAGTTTACGTAACTTAGCATCCAAAACTTCGTAAAAGAAGTTTCTAGCCGAGCACTTCAGAAAGTACCTTTAGTATTTTATCCCGCTTACAATAGCCACTGGAGAGAAGTGAAACAACAACACCGACTAATTTGGAACATCTGTGATTATACATACAGAGTTTGAACTACTTTAAAACCAATAGTAACTAGTTAACTGTCGGGATTAATATTAGATAGTTAGTCAATGTTTCATAAACAGGGCATGGATAAGAAACCGTAAATGGGGTTAATACCTCTTGTATTTGAGGGGTGCAGGTGAATACTCATATTTTTCTAAATACAATAAAATGTATAAAGAATACTAATAATAAGAATGTATAACTAACAGGTAGGTGCTAAAAATGAATTCATAACTTTGTAAGAAATGGCAATAACTTTAATATGCCATTGTCATATTTAACTTAAACCTCGTTCTGACACCCATCACCAGAAATACTACTTTTTTGCTTAGAATTTTAATATTTAAAAAACAACTCGATTCATATAATAGCTCGTAGCCCTTTGTCTTACTACTACGAGTAAAACTAACCGTAGGACGTTAGATTTCATTTAGGTAGGTTCATTGTCCGTCGACTCAGCACCATTCGTTTTGCTAAAGCGAGTGTTAAATCTTTGTTCGGCCAAGATCCAACCCGGAAGATAGTTCTTTTCTTCAACATTCCCGCTCCTTTCCTTTGAGATAAAAATAAAACTATGAAACTGACAGTTTACTCAGTTCCCTAACAAAAACTTAAGTGGATAATTGGTGGGAGCGCTTTTAGCTTCGCTTTTAATTTGAATTCACAGAACAAAAAGACGATGCTCACTGCCTAACTTTGCTGAGCTACTGTAGTACTCAAATACGACTGGTTCCGTAACAAACCAAGCAGAAAGGTTTCAATGAAATGGAGTATATGTTTTTTGACAGCTGTTGATTTGAGGTTCAAATCCAAATAAAGTCATTATTTCCAGTCCATATTCCCATTTCATCTGGGATCGGGTCTACTTGTACATTTGCGCCAGAGAGCTCTGTTTTGGGTTTTATGGGTCCGTTGGTTATTTTGCTTTTTGCTTCAGAACTCGCAGCACATTTGGTAGCGGGTGGTCTGCCTCTTCCTCCGTAAAAATCTAAATAAAGTAACATTTTCTATTGAAATCAAAATCTTAATTAACCTAAGTATGACAATAGTATGCGAAAAACATGGTACATAATTTTAATATTACAGCATTTCCAAAATAGATGTACTCATACCATATATACGTTGTACTTTGTACACTGAAGGGAAAATGGCGGCAGAAGATTGTGTGTTAGAAAACATTGTCCGTTGCCTTTAATTAAGCTCTTGTCTCCGCTTAATTAATGGGCTCCGGTTTGTTTTAATACCCATTTTTATTGCCACAGAATAAACACTTTTCTCCTCTGCAGATATTTGGGGTTCTTATAGAAAGGAGGTCAACTTTTTAAAAAAAACTAAAAGGTGATTATTCTGCGAACTTTTTGTCATCAATATGATTCATTAAATGTCTTTCAACTGGGACGTAGCTACGTAAACTCGTTTTCTTCAATGAAAGAAATGTTAATTGTCTTTCGTAGCTAGAACAATGACATTAGCACTTTTTAAAATCATTTTCACCTCACCAGCAATAAAGTTAGGTTAGAACCTAACCTAACACACTGATAAATAAAAATTAAGTAATTAATTAAATTTGTGTTAAGCACAGCTCTTTGTTCTCAAAATAAGGAATACTAGTTGTTACTTATGATAAATACTTTCTGTCATCACCAATACGATTATATGAGATTTTAAACTTTCGCGTTGCATTTCAATGAGAATCCTACTACTATTATAAAGGCGAAAGTTTGTAAGTATGGATGTATGGATGTATGGATGTATGGATGTATGGATGTATGGATGTTTGTTACTCTTTCACGTAAAAACTACTGAATGGATATGAATGAAACTTTACCACAATATAGCTTATACATCAGAATAACATATAGGCTACAGTTTTTGAGGTTTCTAATGTGAGGTCGTAAAAAAACACATTTTTTGCGCTACTAGACGGGACGAACCTGAAGTTCACGCGAACGAAGTCGCGGGCAAAAGCTAGTTAGACATAACGCGTGAGTTGGCCCGTGACCACAGCTGTTGCAACGCAGCCGAAACGTCGAGCAGTAAGTAGCATTTACTCATATTTGTATTTCGTGTTTAGACCCGTTATGTCAAATTCTCTACGATTATATTTCAGAAGCGTATTCTAGTTGAGTTCTTATCTTATTGAGATATACATCATATTCATGATGCCTATCATGTAAGAATAAGAATAAGAATCCTACGATCTTTATTTTTTTGTTGTGTTTATTTATGTCTTTGTCTACACAAAGACATGAAAAAAAACACTTGAATATAATTTAAAAGTTAGTCCTGCCTAGCTCAGCAGTTCGTAGAGGCACTTCGAATGGTATTAGTTCCGAGCCTGCAGCGCATAATAAAGCGTCAAGAGCCCTCGTTGGTGCGCTCGCGCTGGCAGAACAATAGTTCACTCGCCGCAAAAGCATTACAAGCACATTGTTGATGAAACATGTTGAAGCTTTCATTTTGATAATTAAACGACAATGACAGTTTTTAAGGGTTCCGTAGCCAAATGGCAAAAAAAGGAACCCTTATTTATTCGTCAAGTCTGTCTGTCTATTCGTCGGTATGTGACAGCTACTTCATTCTTAAACTAAAGCATTACACAGTTGTAACTTGGTATATATGAGCATGACTGGATGCAGACCGCTTGTGATCGGTCGATGTGGAAAACTGTGGGGAAGGCCTTTGTTCAGCAGTGGACGTCCGTTGGCTGATAATGATGATGATGATGATGATGATATATGAGCATTCTGTGAAATAGGGGTAGTGTCAGTTTTTTGACTTTAATACAGGGACGTGATCGCTAGGCGTCATTTATAGACGAAATAGTGTTGCTAAAATTAGGATACGTAGTGATGACGACGAGGGCACTTGATGACTGACTTAAATTAAAGTTCGATATAGTGTCTCATGTGCTGTTATAAATATGTACCTGTTACTTATGTACTTTATAAGTCTGCTTAATTAAAGCAAACGTTTAGAATTTCACCCTGTATAAATTGAGTACGTGGGCTCGAATATCGGAGACAAATAAAGGAGATAATTACTTTGGGGTGGTATCGGCAAGCGGTGGCTGCGAATTCCGAAGATCCGATGTTGTAGAAAGCGTGTTTATTTTGGATCGAAGTGTTTGCGGTAATCCTGAATTTGCTTATCATCAAAGAAGTGCTCTGCCAGCTATAAATTTAATTATATTCGTCATCTTTTTTCCTTTACAAAACTATTTAATATGCGCAAAAGTCCGATTGGACCTCTTAATATATTTTTTATGAATAGCAGGCTACTTACTTATTTTATGAACTACATGAAACTCCATGTAAGTAGTTTGTGAAAGTTCTTGAAATAAATCTTAATGCGAAATTTTGGATGTTGTTTCAACCTTTGCTTTAAAGTTGTGTTTAATCTTGTTGAGTTTAAATATAATGTACTTAACTACCCTATATAGGTATATCGAGATTTTCTATAAAACCCTTGCGCATTTCCATTTTCCCACCATCCATTATGGTTGAAGTCACACGCACGCGTAATGTACACACAGCCGCACGTCAGGCTACTCCACTTTGACCTTGAAGCCGCCTCTATTCCCTAAGCAATAAAAGCTGTTTTCGTAGTTCACATGGGTAACTTGATGTGCTTTCGTCTGTACAGATACTCGTACATCCGACGATTTGAAACCCGTCCAGATAAAAAATCCTTCGTCTTACGACATAAAAGGTGACCTCGCTTTGAAGACGCAGACGTAGGAAACTCGGGGTGACCATGTTTTGGGGTTCCTTTCTTAATAGCTTTATTCATTACAAGTCGTCCCCGCGAATACGTCTGCGCGTATTGAATTTGCCTCCCTTCCAATCGCAGCATATGGTTTCTTTAATAAGCTTTTCAACAGAAAAATATATTTAATCGGTTCAGTAGTTCCTGAGTTTGCCGCGTTCAAACTAACAATCTCTTCAGCTTTATAATATTAAAAGTATAGATTGTTGTTATTGTTTTTAAATCAAACCGTAAATAAATATCTTGATATTATTGCATAGCCATATCTGATATTACTGCTATTTAAGTAAATTTAAGTTACACGTAGACTGGGTATCGTACTTTTGGAACTCGTCATCTGGTGATGTCTTCGGTCCTATTTAGGACCTTTTTTTTTCAGAATAAGACCCATCCTATTATATCTTAAGCATATCAGAATGTTTACTGATACCTTAGGATTGAATTATCGCTTAAATGATGTTTGCTAAGCTTTACATCTAGGCTAGCAACTCTATTATTTTTGCGACTTTATGGCAGAACAACTATAAAATCGAAATAATTCCAGTATAATCTTGAAGTGTGGCCTTACTTCTTGCTCAAGCATGACAATGGTGTAGTCCCGTTGTTCGAAACTAGGGTAGCGTTAAAAGAGTCATATCCAGAGCGGCTCGGAAACCGAATGTAGGTACAATATAGCGCATCTACAGACGACATTTACGTACATTTGCGATAAATCTAAAAAACTATGGTAATGTTCTTATATAGGTTCCTATTTCGTAAAAGGGCTCGGGGGATTTATTAAAGTATAGTTTTAGGATAGTTTTAGCAGACGTCTATGTATAGTGCTAAAGATATTATGTTTGAAATCGTACACTCCTATTACCTATATATACATCATTAAAAAAAAATACCGGTTTGATGAGGTAGCTTATTGCCTTCGTTTGTATCTAATTATACCTAAATATCTTAGATATTCCGTACTGTCGAGGTTACCTATTATGTACGCATATCCTTCCAACTTCTAATTTTTTATGTTCATAAAAAGTAGCTATATAGTTATTTAATTTGCTGGGGTGTTTTCCCCACTCATCCACGCGACTGGGTCATTATATGTCCCTACTTCATATTCTAACCATAAGTCAATAGTAGCTAATTTTGTTTTATACCCATTATCTCCACATCTATTGCTAAGAAAGGTCTCGCCCTACTTTAAAAAGGGCATCAAAACTCGGTCTGATTCGCAAGCGGCACGCGTAGGCGCGTTCCACTTCACGGAGCACATCTCTCACGAGTGCATTTGCTCAGAAATATTGCGGGCTTAGTGAATAAGGTAGGATATTGCTTTTACATAGTAACACGACGAAAATACTTGCGTAGTTAAATAAATCGAGACAGCATGAATTGGGAAAGAAACATCGTTGGGGTATCATAAATGTCAATTCGTAAGGAAATTGGACTAGCTCTCCTGGCGGTGCGAAAAGAAATAACTTGTTGAATAGGTTAATGAATTTCAATTAAAACAGAATCGCCCGAAATGCTGGAGTAACGCCCCCAAAATTTTTTTTTTCAATAATAATTGAAGAAACATTGGCAATAATGCACTAATACAATTTTATAATAAATCGCCTAAGGTGCTGGAAAACACTTCGCCGTCTGGCTTCTCTAATAAGATGTCAGATTACTTTATTTGCTTGAAATATGGTACATAATGATGTTACGTACAAACACAAAGTCAACGTTTGCACAAGCTGGCTGCAAAATGTTTCATAACACATTATTGAAATTTAAGCCTAATGACTTTCCACTAAACTCCATCGCTTTGTCCGCAGAGACGATGAGCCGGCTGAGCTGGCTGGTGCTGGCGGTGGCGGTGGCGGCCGCGGTCGTCGCTGACGAGGCCGCAGACCCTGAGGGCCTGCTCGAACCCATCTCTGGTAAGTGGTATTTTTATTTAATTAGTGACTATGTTCGTGTTTATCGGTAATACTAGAAAGCCCACTTGCGCATGATAAAATAACCCAGGATAACTCAAATTCTGCATTAAATCATCGTTTTGTCTATTTCTGTTTATTTGGCGTTGACTGAAACAGAAATAAGATTTAATCCAGCGTAATACTGATGCCAGAATATGCAAAGAAAAGTTTATTAATTTGCTAATATATTATTCTTTACCTGACATTGTGATGATCACCTATGTGATCAAACAAAATCAATTAAGTAGTTCTTTGAAAGTCGTCCAATCAAAGAAAAATACAATTCTAATCGTTTAAGAAGACTGCCTACACGATATAAAATTTAGTCAATCATGTAGGTAGATAAGCCAAAGTAGACTGCCTACGATATAAAATCAAGTCAAATACTATCATGTAGTTAATCAGCCTACAGTTCTAATCAGTGTATTATAAGCTACTTGCTTAAGTAGTATTATGTTTACGGGCTATGTTGAAATCTGTTACAATATTTGTTATATAAATAAGCTACTTTATTATAATTTACGGCTTTTCCGTCACGTAAAACAATAAACGGATACAGACTAATACTTACTGGCCGTAAAATATTAAGCGGCTACAAAAATGAACGTTATTCCGGCGCTGGGATTAATTTCGTAGTAAAACGACCGTTTCCGTAGTCTGCTACGAGACTACGAGATTCGTAGCACCGTAGCAGTGGCTACGAAAACCGTAGTACAGAGGAGAACTTGTAGATTTGTATTCATTCGTTTGAGTATGTATAATTCGACAATGCGATCAATTTTGAAAATAAATAAATTTTAATTACAAACAAAAGATTCGATATATTTTATCATGTTTAAACCGAATTAAACGAGGTTTTCTGGAAAGTAGTATTAACGAAACTTAAAGATTTTAGAAATAAGTGTAAGAAATAACTTCATATCGCCCATAACGATCGACTACGATCTCTCTACCCGTAGAACCTCATAACGCGAAGCAGCATTGCGTGCCGCCCGCCATTAAATATTACGACCTTCGATTACTTTCTGATGACAATAGTAATTACAGGACGTGCTCCATATAATTCGTACAGCACTTACAGTATTTCTGTTAGTTGGAAAATCACTCCTATAACGTCTGCATAAGATACCGTACTGTTTACCTTGCCATGCGATTGTCTGTTGTACATAGTATAGGTGACCCGTGCAAACAAAGAGAAATTGGTACGTTATTGCCTCGGTTAACTCTAAACTAATCAATCAATTTGTTAAGCTTTGTTAGTGAATCATTCATTTTAATCAGCTTCAGACTTAGTAAGTTTAGTATGAGTCATGAAGGTCGGATTTGAAATTAATTTGAATTTATTTCATGACTAGTTCTTGAGTTAGGTTTCATTTATCAACGTCGCTAAAATATGTCCTGTAGTAAATTATTGTTAGTGACTGTAAAATCTAAGGTAGAAGCTACAGCACAATGATTTGGCAATAACTAACAACAGAAGTTGCAAAGCTACGTTCTTACAAATTTTTAATTACAATGTTTATGAATAACATAATTGCTAAACTCACCTTTGTGCCCACAACTAATCAAACCCAAATCTAACTCATATCTGATGGGTCTTAAAGGCAAACTTTGCATAGAGGCACCCAAGGGAGATGGGTTGAATAAGTACCTAGGTACCTCTAATTTGCATCGCGGTTATAAACATCTCCAATTATATGCCAGTGGGTTGTGTCAGCAGTGAATTGGATCACTGCCATTGAAACTCGCGAGTTGGGCCCCGAAACTTCATTTGACTCAGTGATTTTGTAATCGGATTTGGTCCATTCCAGAGATGGTTGCTAATGCGACCGCAGAATGCAGACCGCGAACCATTGTAACGTCGTACAATTTCCGTAACAAGATTACGTACATAACTACTATCATTAGCTTTGATAGCTTTTTGCCTATTTTGATGCGCGTCAGCAGCATCGTCGGTCCTAAGATGGACAGTTTATTGTCCCTTCAAGTTGCATATTTTGTTGGCTTAAAATAATTTTCTTTAATTACTATATTTGGTAGAAGGAAAACGTAAAAGATGCTATCATATCGGCAGGCAAAAAACATCGTGCTCCAAAAAAATTTTGGCAACATTTTTACGACGAAGCTGCGTCAGTTTATTTTTTAAAAGGTTTTCATGCGGCTGTATGCGGTGCATGCCTTTACCGGGTTTAAATAAGCACCACGATTAAAATTCATAGTGAAAGTATTCCATTTATACAGGATGAAAGAGTCCTTCACGCTACTCGCATAATTACGTCACGAGTTATTTACATACATTATGTATTGCTAACGAGCTCCTAGACACGATACAGTGAATAATTATATTAATTGTTATTCAGAATGGGAACAACTGATTCAAATTACTGAATACCGCAGAGCTTAATTTAGTTTCTAACTAAATATCGGACAAACAGTTGTAATAAATTAATGTTTTCGCCAAAGGATTTTAAAGCATTATTAATTACTGTTTAAACTGAAAACACAAATAATCGCGCACCATTATTTTGATAAGTTTGCCGACGATATTTAAACATAAATGTATTTTAGAAAATCTCGACCCTAATATCAATTCACATAATATTTTAAAACCACAGTGTGTTTATTTGTTCGAGCTTTGCACGCTACTATATATTGAATATGATCTCCTTTTTAATATATACATGCAAAAACTAAGAATAAAAACTAATATTATGAACTTAAAACCTACTCAAAAATAAATCCGTGTCCATGAGGCAAAGAGGCGAGGATGCTGGCTGCGTTACCGCGTTGGATAGCAATACTTATCCGTTGAGCGAGAAACGAGCCAGCGTTATTATTGGCCAAAAGATAATTTAATTTATGGGCAATTTTTCCAAAAAGTAATTTAGCGGATGGTCCCCATGGTCCAAAAGTTTCAACGCCAAACGGCGCAAATATATAATCACTTGCAAGTGAAGCATACTTACGTCGATCTCCTTAAATAATTTGCGTTTCTCCTGTACAAACTGTATATGTACTAACTCTCCAGTCTTCAAGCTAAAAAAAACATTTTGACAAAATCACATAGAATCCTATTACCTGAAGGTATTGCATCCAAGAGGGTAAAGTTTCACATTTTCCGGGTAAACGCAAATTGGTCGCATGCTCGCTGATCGCAAATCGAATCATCAACCGCCATACTTCCTTCATGCTTATTTTATCAGGTGGAGTAGCGTCGCGATCACGTGTTTTGTTTTTGTTCATTCCTCCCTTAGGGCTTTATTTTGTACAGTTGAGTATGCTTTTACGGTATCTACTTACCAAAAATACATAAACTTTGAAAAGTTACTTTTGTCTTGAGCCTTATAATCTCAGAAATAATTTCACGGGTTGTAATTCTTTATCTATAACAAACAAATAAGAAAAATAATAAAAGTAAGATATGCATCATTAAAAATCCTAACTCTACCTATTCAAGAACGAAACTATTTCCTTGTGATAAGGAAACTATGATGCTGGCTGCGTTGCCGCGTTGAATAGCTACGCTTATATTTTGAGCTAGGAACCAGCCAGCATTTCATTTCATTTCACAGGTGTTTTGATTGAACATTATAAACCATTTTGTTATTAGCTATATAAAAAAGAGACTGGATTTCCTTCCTTATACAATGTAAAAAAAAAGCAACCTTGATGCACCATAATTGTCAGAAATAAGCTACACTCATATCAATGCTACCTTTAAAATGTCCCCCGATAACAGCATATAAAAATGTCGTCATAAATATGAGGTTTTCCATTCGCCCCGCGGTAAGTGGATTATTTTACTTATAACAAGAGGGGATGGGTTACAAGGAATCCGACACTTCCGAACTGAGGTCTTACTTTGTAAGTCGACTTATGTATTTTCGACTATTGTCTTCCCTGTCACTCTTACTGAAATTACAAAGGGAGCGAATGAGGCAGATAGAGTCTAAAATGCAGAAAAAGTCTCACAGGGTAGGCCTCCGATCAGAGATAGGGAGAAGTGTCATGTTTATTTTATCAACGGCTCGGCAGCTTCCAATTCTAGATAAGAGAAAATACGACATTTGACGATGTTTCATTTTAGATAAGTATGAGTGATATACCTTGAAACCGAATTGCGTGAATGATGTAGCCGCGGAGAACTTGTTGAAATAACTGATACTAAGACGTATACATTTACATCGTAAGTACAGCAAGGCATTCGCATGCGGCATGTGAAATTGGCATATGCTGTCTCACTCTAACATTAGCTAGATGTGATAGTTACATCCTTGTCGGTATCGTTATTTCTAAACAGCATGCGAATGGTAGAACTGGTAGAACTAACGATGTTAGTACTCATTCATAGTTTAATTTTACCAGAAGAATTTATTAGTTGTAGATAACCCTGTATGTATCTACGCCTAATAAAATACACAAATCAAGTGTGCCCAACCTATTCTTGCTTCTATTCTTTATTTTCATAACTGAGTTCGAATAATCGAAGTTGCAGCGTTTTACAAATCCTGTGTACTCAATACTAGTCCTGAGAATTAATTCAAATGGATTTCATAGCGCTATAATTCTCTCTTACGCTTTGAAAAATTTCAAAGCGGCCTTTCTCATAGGGTCGAGTTTATTTTTGGAATGTAGGCTTGTAGCTTAGCCATTTTCCTTTCTCGTAGGCAATGAAATTCCAAGCACGTCGATGTTCTCTGAACAAATAACCTTTGGCAGTTCGCAAATACAAAAACTTTTTGATCAAATATGATGCCCTGTTTTTGTCTTTCATGGTATACAAAGTTGATAAAAAGCATATGGAGTAAGTTAGTAAAAAAGCGTCTATTCTTAGCCTATTCTTAGCAACTGGGCCTAAGCCCAGTTAGGACAGCTACCTAAAGGGCCTATCCCTTTGGGTAAAGTAATCAATTCTAAATGGTTTTAATTTAGTATCATGAAATAGTAGATTGTTATACAAGGGGAGAAAGCGAACCATTTCACTTGAGATGTTTCTGGCGCTCGAACGAAGTGAGAGCGCCAATAATTCGAGAGTGAAATGGGTGCTTTCACCCGAGTTAAACATACTATTTTTCATTTCGACTGTGAAAAAAACATAAAATTTACAAAAGTGGTTGTAAAGGTCTTGGTGATGTATTATGTAGTTCAGCGAGAAAGGAAAACTCAAGTTTTGAACAAAATATGACAGTTGATTTACAGTACTAACAACACCCAACACGATTAGAAAGAAAAACGGCGCGAATACATGAAAACAGAGTACAAAAAAGCAGAAAATATCAAATAATTAAAATCTTTGTAAATAATATCGATCGATTTTTTTCCACAGATAATAACAGAGCACAGATTAGTAAGAGTATATATATATAATATATAATTTCTTTTTTTTATAAAAGTTTTAACGGCTTTGGACGAATCCTTCCTGAAATGGCACTGACAATATAAAATTAAAAAAAAATATCTTGGCATTATGGCAGGCAGACAAGTATTTTAATTATTAATTGAATTAAAATTTGAAATTGTATATTTTTTATCAACGATTATATTACATAATACCTACACAATATGATTTTCAATTTATAGCCAAGCAAAAATGTTTGTTATTTTAATAACATGATGTGACTCAATTATCTTTGGTCCAAGCTTTGACTTTAGGCCTTGACTCTATGCCATGTCAATTAAAACTAAATTACTTTCCACCCTAGGGATGGATAAGCTATTTTCCACCCGACTATCTACACAGGAAAGTTATATTTTCCGAACAGAAGAGATGAAAATTTAATTAAAATAAATCGAACCAGAAATGTATTGCAAACAAATGTGTCCAGTCATAGAACTTGACATTGTCATTAACTACAAGGAATTGTTAATGTTGATATACATTGATTAGGGAATATAACATTCGATTACTATATCTCTGAGTTAAAACGTTTTAGAGCAATCTAACCAGGTCAAGGTAACTACATAAACTCTGTAGAATCATTGATTGTAATTTTTGCTCCTATTACAGGCCACACGCTGTATACAACACACACATAGTTAACAAAAGTCTGAGTTGTCAACAATTTACATGCCTCCAAATAACTTACATAAACAAACACCATCTGTTCGGCTGCGTACATACGGGCGAACAATAAACTGGTTGAGCAAACAACATCTTGGCTTGCACCCTCAGCAAATAACGCGTAACTATGTATTATGTGGCCCACAGGCTTTCAATATGGGATCGGATGTTATGAGAGATTAGCGGTTGCTTGTGTAACTATAAGAGTCTACATGACAATACGGGAGAAGTAAACTTGAAAATGTAATTACTTTTTATATAGATAATTTAAAAAATAACAATACAGAGATAGACTCTTTCTTTTAAGTGTTATGGCAAAAGGATTTTTGAAACAGTATATCATTCGAATATTGAGTTGTCACAAACTTATCGAGGCGAAATGTCAAACTGGTCCAGACTACAGCCGCAGGAAAAGCCAATAAATAAAAATAATGCATCAACTCGGGATTAGAACAAAATTGTTTTTTTCCGAAAAGATGTTTTAACTCAGAGTAAAACCCGGGATCATGCAATAGTATGAGGATCGCAACACCCTACACAGTGGGTCATTATTATATTGTACTTAATGTTATGTCAAAATCAACGAAAGCTCTAGAACGGTATCGAAAAACAATAGCTCTATTTTTCGAAGATTAAGGTGAACATTTAGAAATGCTACTAACGCTTTCAGAATACACAATTAGCTGCGGCCGTAAAAAAATATTTAAAACTTTTAATATTGGACACAGTTTGACTACCGGAATATAAGATAACCAGAGTCTCAAACAACGGTTTGTATATGAGTCTGTGGTCGCATATGGAAAATCACCAAGCCACTGCAAATTCTTGACAAAGACGGAAAGTTTTGTTTCAATATACCGCCATACCGAACACCCTATATGTAAACATAATATAATGATTTAAATTATTCCATATACACTATCACCAAAGTAACGACAAATAGAATAGAACCCATGAAACTGAAAAGTAGATCTCAAGTGCGGTCTACACGACCAGACGAGATTTCTCAAATAAACTCCACTGGATGATCAGAAAGTTTCGAAGCTTCAGCCACAGCTTCCAGCCTTCAGTTCAGGGAAACACGATAATCCGCACTCAGGAACAATAGCATTTGCATTTGGTGTTATTAAAACTTAGAAAGTGTAAACGAATAAAGGCATTTTTTCATTTTTAACTTTTACCTAAAACGTGCCCTAAACGTAATACAAGGCGGTATACGAAAATAACCGGAATAATCGACCTTAGAATAATATTAGCATTTGGTTATATTGCTTTGCAGGTTAAATTATGTAAGCAGCCACAATCCACACCCTTTCGTCGAGAAAAAATATGGATAATATAAATAAAATTAAATAACAAATAAATAAGTAGTATCTACCTTTTATCTGTGCACAGTAAAAAAGTCACTCACAATTACTAGTACTTATAAACAGTCCCATGAAATCCTTGCAGATAAAAGATGATGGAACCAAAATTTTTAAGTTTTGTCGTTGTTCTGAACAGTGGTTCTGAAGGTAATTATTGAACCTATCAAAAACACAGACACATTTGATCCGGTATCGACGGAAAACAATTGTTCGCAAATGGTGATTCAAAAATGTTTTACAGTGGTAATCAAATAAATAGCTCATGTTGTTTAAATCAACATACGAGAAATAAGATAGCGATATATCAGTCGTATTAACTGTGGCAGGAGTGTGTCACCCCGATAAGCCGTAACCACCCGTTACGGGGCTACGGGGCTTTCGCGCCCCAATTATTGCTGGATCCCTACTGTATAAAATGATTACCAAAGCTTCGACTACATCCGACTCTTTCCCTCATATTAGTTTGGCTGTGCGATAGAATGTGGTAGGTAGGTAGAGTCGAAAAAACACAATGCTTCACAAAGTAGGGCCTCAGTGGAACGTGTAAGCAAACTCGTTACCTTCTCATGTGGGCTTCTAATGTGTTTTGTGAATTTTCTACTTTTGCTTCAAAACACTTTCAGGTTTGCATACCTACACATTATTTAACTTTTGAAATGTCAGATGTGCCTACTAAAGTCTCAAGCGAAAGGTGAATTTACGCACAGTAGAAATAACCACCGCCGCAATCGCACATGAAATGTGACATTTGAATGCGGCATGCAGTGAGCTGTTACTACTTAAGGCTGCTGTCACCTACCTTCTAACAAAGTTCAAGTGCAGTTTTCTTCCCAAAAATGACTTAACTGACAACTTTGTGTAGAAATAAGCTATCTACATAAGATGTAAGCTCTGAATTTTTGATTCAATCTTTAAAATGCCTGTAATTTGCAATCATAGAAGCCAAATTGACGGTTTTTCTGGTGCACTTTTCTAGATCAGTTGTTAACATCAGCTATCGAAATAACATAAACTTGAAGGTAATTACGTTCGTCTACAAGGTGTAGACTCTATTATTTTTATTTATTGCTCTGGTTATTCCAAATGAAGACAAAATTGAAACCATGTTTTGGCATAAAATACGCATCTAAAGGCAGGCGATTATCTCTGAGATACATTGCACTTATTGTGTGTTATTTGATAAAACAATGTTATAGAGGTTCCTATCTTTGACTTAGCAACTAAATTCTTGATTTTATCTTGTGCCCTATTTTCAAAATATCTTACTAAAGTAACCTATAAATTTGAGATTTGGAGCTGTCACGGACGTTCATCTTCGATCGAAATTTGACAGACAGCGCCGAGCGCTCGGAGGGGAAGGGTGTGTCGCTCGTTGTCTTCGTTGCTACTCTTTTATTTCGTGTATGATACTAATTCCAAATTTGAAAATATCACGCTTTGCACAATTTTTATACGGCGACCAATTCGCTTTGAGGCTTTATGCAACAGGCATAAAGCCATAGTGCATTTGGATCGTCGATGGTCTCTAATTATAACAAAAAAGTATTCGTTCTTTTGTATCGATTAGTAGTTGTATTTAAATGATTAATCAATTTATTTAAACTTGCATAGAAAGAAATCCTTATTAATACTATAAACAAGAAAGATTTATATGTATGGCGACTATTTCAAGAGGTTCATGAGTTATAACGAAGATCTATTATCATATACAATTTGTATTTTCGAAACTTGATCAGACAAAATGTGCAGATACTAGGACCAAAATTATCGACAAAAATAATAATAATAATAAATTGTCTACAAAATAAAATTGTGGTATATGATGACCAAACTGTTTCTATCACCAAACAGTTAAATGTCAATTTTAGACAAATACTGAATTAATAAGGCCAAGAATAGGCAATAGTATCAATTCTATTGCATATGTATGGGGTTGCAAATAATAACCTTATTTATATAAAATAAAGTAATATCAATAACACTACTTTATAGTTCAACAACGGCAGACCGATTATCATGATATTTACTTTGTTGAATTGGTATTTACCTCTTACCCCTTAAGTTATTATAAAACAGAGCTGGGGCGCGCCGAGGCTGGATATGAAGCAAAGTTTTCTGTGGTCGAAGTTTTTTTTTTCACTAAAAAGTCTAAAACTCTTCATTTAGGCAAACCATTTCTTTTTGAAGTCAGTGCCATCGCATGGGCTCTCTCAAGTTTCATCTTAAGCGACATCTATCTGGGCATCGACTCCAAAAAGAAATGGTTTGCCTAAAATGGAGTCCTTTCAAGAGTTTATTTAAGACTTTTTAATGTGTTTTGTTTTTGAAGTCGGTTTTATTGAAATAGTATGGTGGTGAAGTGACCATTAACCCAACAAAATTGAAGACAAATAAGGGCTTTTGTTTTAAGTATTTGACTTTGAGTAGTAAACAAGTAAGTTTATAAATTTTCTTACATCATTCGTGCTTTGAATTTTGAATAAGAATAAACGGACGACAAAAATTAAAAGGTCAGTTTTTCTTAATATAGACCTTATATAGGCGTTATTTAGTTCCACAACCTTTGATACGCACTTGTACGTACATATCATTGGCCATTGGCGTCAATTCCATACTGTGTGGGACTTGTTCATGGCATTAATTCCATACGCTAGTTACAGTGTTTCAATGGTTTAAACCTAAATAAATAGGGCAAAATTTTGCTTATTAAACATTACTTTTCTTTCTACCACAATCTACAACCACAACCTAACTATAAACTTGTATAGTAAAACGCTTGTTTAAATAGAAGCGTTTCATGTGATGTGTATGTAGTTAATATGAACCTGTATTCAAATTGTACGCAAATGCCATGAAGTTCCATGGTTCTATTCAAGTCCATATTCATATAATATTTCATTATTGAAAAATGTATATGGACAAAATGATATAATACCGGTGTAAACCAAATAATTAAATAAAAATGATGTTATTTATCATCTGTTATACATGAAATACTTGAAATCTTGATCGAAATTTTCTTAACTACATTTTCTGAATGTTAGCTATAATAACTTGTGACATATTTCATATATCAAAATACAAATCATATCAAAGAACAGCGTTACACTAAAAAGCATTTATGTGTAAATAAATCCTCATAGCATCCAGCTGGTATGACACGTGGTAGATCAAGCCCAGAACCAATGGCATCATCCACCAATAACCCTTAGTCCCCGTTTCTCGTGGAATTTACATTCGTGAAAAAATACCTACTCTGAGAAGTCACGATTTGGGTGAAGACATAAAGAGGCAGATAACCGGTACCAACCTGTACCGACTGACTAGTGATGTGCCAAGTCATCTATTTTTAATCTCGAAATATTTAAGAAATTCGTTACAACAATCCGACTGACACTAGAAAATTGTTTTAACTCGTCAAGTATGTGTGAACGAGACACAATAGAAATTCCATTATTATGCGACTCCCGGCAGTCGTTTGATACCTGACTGATTAAAACAAGATTCAAATCAAGACTTGAGTCGGAAAAGTCTCTATAAAGCATTTCAATTCCATGAAATAGCCAACACGGCACAACACTGGTTAGTCGTTGCAGGTCAGTGCGTGTTACCCGCCTCTATATGTCTTCACCCTTTGGATGCATTTCGTTTTTTCTATGCTGTAAGTTTTTTACGTTATTATAACTGTACGTTTGTGTTTAAATCTGTGAATTTAGTTATATACTTATCAAAAGGAAAATGTTCGCGAACGGAATTGACGCGAGCCCTGATTCCGAACTGTATTCACTGTATTCGTAATAGGTATTTCAAATACAAAAAAACTGGTATAACATTAATTTATCACATCGACTTTTTAAGACCATCATTTTCTGTGTTCATCATACGCATAGCCTACTACCTAGAGATAAAGTATCAAAATTGTTTAATTACAGTTAACATTTTTTTGTGTCCCGGACATATAAAATCGCACACACACATTGATAAATTAGGTAAAATCTGAGAATCTCCAAACTGTCATATGGCTCTTAATAGTAGTAGTTCAATGGCGGCATGTGACATTGGCAATGCTATGTCTCGCTCTTACATAGCTAGATGTTAGAGATGCATCCTTGTCGGTATCATTCAGCCGCACCGCTGTTGCATTCGAATGCGTTAGTGTGCTAATGGCGTAATAAATAAAATAAAAATTGTGTATTATCTTTTTCTACTCGTATCAATTTGTTTACAGTAACTAAAAAGACTTTCATATAGGTATTGCACCCTTATCATGTGACTATATTATAGAGATAATTACAAAATTGCAAAATTGACGAAAGCTTCTAGCTTAATAAATATCACCAAAAAGCACAAAAGTTACACTCTACTTCTAAGTACTAAAGTAACTCCATATTTTTTTCCACAGGAATGCTCTTACAGTCACTAAGGTGGAACTAAATATTTGTGTGGATATTTCCGCGGCTTCCTTCGGACCCCCGACCCGACCTTCCCTTAATTAGAAAACTTCGGCATCTAATGTACCAGCTAAGGAACTTACAGTAAATTAACTTTCCTGTTTTTATCTCATTGATTCCCGATTTTTGTTAGAACAAACTTTTCTAAGACGTGGCTTTAAGTTTCTTTTGAACAAAAGTCCGTAAATTCTTGTGGATCTCCACGAATGTGATTATGTAAATGGCAGTTTAAGTTGAGCTTTATTTACTGTATTTTTTCTCTCGTAGACCACTAGACTTATTATAATATACACAAAAGAATATTAGAAACAATATTTTTATAACTTTTAAAATAACATCTGTGAGTCTTAATTAACTTTTTGATTTTAAAAGAGTGTTCAACGATGAATTACCTGTGTAGATTGTGAGTTTTGTGTAGTTAAAAGGAATGTCAAGATTGTTTACAATATTAGACAAGCAAAGAAAACAGTTTTTATTTAACATAGTAATTCTATTATTAATCTTCATATTATAATACCTGGACTCAAGAAAAAAAGGACCTTTTAACTGTCAATTATCTAAGTATATAATAATTTAAGCAAATAAGCTGAAAAGCTGAGCTATTAAGTACCCCATAGGCACGCTTAGGCTGATGCGGTAAGCTAAATTATTCAGAAGGCAACACCGCCAGCACCTTTGTGCACTCAAAAGCTTTTGAACGGTTAATTATTATACAAGTACTAACCTAGTAAGTAGGAAGGTAAATATACAATTATGTTTATGCTAAGCAAGTTGCCTTCATGTCAATAAGTTTGTATTCATGTGCCCATAAGTTTTTACGAGTAGGTCAAAATCTTACCGAAGTAAAATAACATGATTTAAGTATCTGCGCCTGAAACTAATGACATAATATATAGCCAAACATCAATAATCCATTCATTCTTTGGAGGAATTGTATGAAAACTGTATACGTTTGGGTAAAAAGCTTCTTTCCAATACTTGGATACGTAATTAAGTACATTAAATTCTTACCAACGTTATGCCCGAAGTTACATATTATTGTGGTTGAGATTATTGTGTCTCAAAAATTACTGTCAGATCCGTTAGGATCATCTATTCTCTGTCATTATAACGTTTGCCGTATGTATGTACATATTATAGTAGCAGTAGCAGCCCTATTCAACATACTCTATGAGCAGCCCCATGTCAGTGAAATTGGCAGGTGACATGCAGGAATCGCGCCAATCAGATTACGCCGCTCATTGCGTTACCGGCGCGGGATTGGACGCTTATCGTCAAAGCGGGCATATCGGCCTACATACGTGGACAATACAGGGTGTATAGTAAATTAATTAATTAGATAGGGTTAGTTAAATATTATGAGCCAAACTATCATGAGCCTGTAATCGGATGGAATTATATTGTCTTGCGTCTGAATTGCATAATTAAATAATTTTTTAAAACTATCAATGATGTAAATAAATAACTTTATAAAGTGAAGAGGTACCTATTTATATTCTAAGCAATGCCTAAAATGTAATTCTATATTTTCATCAGAGGTCCAAATTATGTTAGTCAGTGTGTTTGTGTTAAAAATTAGCATATCTTGTGTAATAGCTATAGAAATAAGTCGAGGTATACCTTTACAGGTTTAATTAAGTAAATGTACGACTACAACTAAATACATTTCTCCTCATTTCATCCAGTCATTAGTTACACCAAGTTTGTGACCTGTAAGCCTGTACAGTCTGTAACGAGATCTAGTTCAGGCTTGTAATACAGTGGCTCCCTCTAATGCTCGCTAATGGAGGCAATTTGCCGTGTTTTGGCTAACAGCCGTGCCACACTGTACCGCTAAATGTTTGGACACAGCCTGTAGAGATACGCTAGCACATTTTAAAGGTCTAGCAAATAAAGCGCAAAGGAAGCCATGCTTATTCCACGCAAAAAGACTGCGCGAGTTTTTTTTAACTTTATTGCACAGTAAGTTGTACAATTGTCGATTTGGTTTCAGTAAGCTGTATTCGTTGTATTTTTACATTGCCTTCGACAAGCTTCAATGAACCTCCAAAGTAGAAATAAACGGCTATCAAATTCAACATTTAAGCAAATGGCGTAGCTGTCTATTTTGTATTGTGACATAGCCTCGCGACAACTGAACGTAATTTGTTTTTATTGGCGAGCAGCTGGCAATACATTATCCAGCCTAGCTGCTGATAAATCAGACCCTGTGTATGGATTAGGTTACCCAATCGCCCCTAAATTGCCGCTTTACATTTAGATTTAGACGAATAGCCCATGAATCCGAACGCAATAACTTTTTGCCATTAATAACTTCGGATGAACGACTGAATACCCCGAATGTTGGGTCGATTCAATACAGCCTCCACGCGTAGAGTCAACAGTCCGAATATTACACTGCGGAAGTAGATTTCGTTGCTATCTCTACCTCTATCAAAGCTCCCAGCTTTCTGTGTTTTTCATATAGCGACTTTTAAAAGAACCTGATTAAACCAGAATAGTAAAAAATGTAGGAGTTTGGAACTAACAAACTAAACACTCAGACTCCTATTTATAAGGTAAATAAATCCTTCATTTACACCCTCCTAAAGATTTGATCTTTTACAAAGACTACTAAAAATGGGTGGTAAAAGCACTGCGTAATTTGCTAAGTGTCACAACACAATCACAGGTTCTATATGTAGGTAGTAAACTACGCAAACAAGCAAATATGTATACCGGCCCAGCAGTGCACAAAAGTTAGATTGCTTATCCTTTTTGAATACGTATGCATATTTCTGTCAAATGTATTGCAATTTTTGCGTTCATAAAACAACAATGCCGCGTTAGCTGTCCACTAAAATATTTTATTTCACTTCACAAAGCAACAAAGGCTAGAAATGAAATACAGGATGGAAAACAAACAGACAAAAAGGGATGTACGCGAATTAATTTGAATGGCCCCTAGCGGCATTGTCATGCAGGTGCACAAATACTAGACTTTGCTCAAAATCAGGGCGAACAAAAGCATGATATAAATATTGGTAGATCAGCTTTTAATGTGCATATAGACAGGTGTACACTTCATTTTCCTTTTCTTAATTAGAATCCGAAACAAAGTGCATGAACGACTGGCAATGGTATGAAAGGAAATACTTATCATCCGTTTTATGATATTGATCAACATAAATAATATCTTTTGATTCTAATCAAGGGCATGGAATTATGACTTTACGAGTTAATTAAGTATTTTGGGTTAAGTACGTTTCTCAGGAAATTCCAGTTAATTAGGGCTTTTCTCGTTAATATCCGATATTGTTGAGTTCAGAAATATTCACATCGTTATTTCGGCAATATTTAGGCGCGTGTATCATTTAATGGGATGTGACTTATATACGTATTCATCGGAGCGAATTACAGTCCACCCTGCGTCTGACAGGAAAATAATACGAAGAATGAGCAGCGAATCGTTCCATAACGCCACCCTGTATACTAGTAGGGTTGCTTTATGGACTCTTCTTATAAAGTTGTTCGTTATAATGATACTGGTGTTATTTCCAAGACGAATAAACTGTTTCTTAAGAATTAAGAAAATATCTGAAAAAAAACCTAAAAAGTACACCGAAAAAGGCGCGTCGTCGGAAATACTATGATGTAAGTATTTGGGGATATTATGAAAAGTATTGGGTTATTATTCAAGGTCTTCGGTGACATTCAATTTAAATAAAACTCTTAGTAAGTTCTAAGCCGAAATTAGTGTTTTTATAATCCAGTATCCATAATAAAACGCACAATGATAATATTTTGAAGTTCAATATTAAAAGTAAAGTTTACAAGGCATCATGGCTTCAGCTAACTATTTATTTGTTTTCATACTTAACAAAGTCTTGAAAACCTCGTAATAGCCAATCAAGCCGTACGTCGTCGACGAAGCCCGCGATATCGGCATTATTTCCTTGTTCTCCCAATAACTTTCATCAAAGCATTGCTTACGAGCCCGGAATATCTTGTTATTTATTTTGTTATGCTATTTAATAAAACATTCACGCTTTCAAAACTCCGGTTGGAAGTGGTTACCCAAAATCTATAACATTGCTATGATTTCAGTGCGAAGTAATTTAGGCCTAAGTTTTGGTGAACAAAGGCCCTTAATTAACAATGGAACTCGGAAGCCGTAACGGCTATTTATATCCCAAACAATGCTGTTATCAGGAATATAATTTCAGTGAACAAAATATTGTTCGAATAATAATGTACGGGTAAGAGCGTTGTCAAATAATATGAAGTATATAAGATCACCTCGTTTTAAGTGATACTATTTTAAGGACCAATTCAGCACAATAAATTAATATTTTTTTGTAGAAAACACTTTGGATTTTTATTTGCAAGTTTTTGAGAAAATTGGAGACTAAGGATATAGAGGTATTTTTTTCAGATTTTATATTTTTATTATTTAGGGCTAAAATTATAGAAAAAAAACATTGAATTGAGAGAGGCGAAGCCGATGACGTAGAAAACTTTTTTAAATTGTCGGGTGGTGTTTTAAAAAATTATAGTGTGTTAAGGGAAATAATAAAAAAAAAAAATCTAGATTTTCCAAAAAATAATGATAGTCTCCTGTTTCTATGATGTATAAAAAGCCACTGTTAAAATATTAACACTTAAAATGATTTGACCTTATATATACGAGTATGTATCACATTTTTATTTTTACACAAACTTACACTGAGCAGAAAATATAACATCATCGCTATTTTATCAACAATTACCTACGTTTAGGTTCGGATCTTTTCCTCACATAGGTACTTAATAAACGTACTAAATGTCCATTGCCCAGCATAAAAGTATAATGGTCGGTACCGTCTCCTGTCCCCATTCACTCGCAATTTAAAGTTAAGAAATCGAATAAATCGCAAAAAGGTTTCACATATTTACAGCGACGAACACTTTTATCGCCGCGTCCGCTCACTCCTGTAAAACGCCAGATATAACACCCCCTCCCGCCCATCGGGGGAATTTTCCATCTCCTCAGTCCCCCATAATCGATCGATGTCGCAAACCGCCTTAGGTCGGTTTCACTCCATGGAAACATTTCAATTTAGAAATTTGCAATTGCCTCAGGCGAACGCGAATGGGCTCCAGATTGAGATGTGTATAGTTTGTCGGCGGGGACACGTATGTGTTTCAGTTTTAGAACACGTCGAGGTAATGCTTCAGCTATGAATGCATGACCTAAAGGTTTGACTGGCAGATAATGCTTTTAGCATTAAGTCCACCTTTATACATGATTTATGCAATAAAGTCTTTAAATAAATAAATGGTTTTGAATAAATAAAATATTATGTCGAAGCAATTTCTGCTTACACTGCATTTCACCCGCCACGGTTTCCCACAACATCTTAAGAAGGACCATGGCCGTAAGGGTCCACCTTTTATAGTGTCTTTAAATGAGTTCACCTTTTATAGTGTCTTTAAAATAAAGAGGACTATTCTACCCATCTTATCTGTTAAATCCGTCGTCAAATTCAAAAATGGAAACAGTCCACCAACGGTCGTAAAACACAATCAGAATACCTCACGAGTCAGAGACAGCCCCCGACAAAAGCAACCCCGTCCCGTGGCCATAATAAAAATATCGCTCGCTCATATCCGGGGTCATAGGGGTAGTAAAACATTTTTATCGTGCTCACTTGATACTTGACCCACTTCCATCAATCATACCTCAAATGTATGATTACCGCTGACAACTTGATTAGAACATGCAGCTCTTTGGGTGTCGATCGCGAATTAAAGTTTTTGTAAAATGCATGCATGCATCTTTAAAGGATCATAGTAAAGTTTGATGGGAATCGTAACTTCTACTTCTACAGGTTTCAAGGGTCTTACTCGTATATTCAGAGCTTCCATTATTTCATCGCATGCAAAAACAAAATGTAAACGACGTATATAGATAGATAGTGCCATCCACGAAGGCGCGCGCCTTTTATTTTTGATTGAGGAAAGCGCGGGGTGTGAGGTATGTGGCAAATATTAAAATATCAAATAATATACATTTAATAATTGTATTCATTATAATATCATTAAATATTGGCAAAAACTTGCACACATGTACAATAAACGATAAGTATGAGAGATGGCGCGCGCCTTCATGGATGGCACTATCTATACTTATGTCCCACGACATGCCCATCTTGCTACGCTAAAAAAACGTTGTCTTCCCCAAATTCTCTGCCTAAAATATTAGGGTATTTTTTATAAATCACCTAACGTTCTTTCTTTCACATTAATCTCAATGTAGCCCATTTTAACGCTCCTGGGTCAGTTATCTGAAAAGAAAGCCGCTGAAGTTTTTGTCTGTGCGTTAAAAAGCATCGATGTTGGCGATTTGGGGGAATTCCGCGTATTTTAACTAATGAAAATTGATGCGGATTGTATAGGTTGGTGGAAGATTAATTGAACCACGTTATTAATGGCCCTATTTAGACCTTGGGTGCCATAATTTTGTACAAAAAAAGCATTTTTTGCAGTCAAAAAAAGATTTGATTAAAATTCCCATTGGAGTTAAAGAATCAGTATTAAAGGCACAGATCGAAATTCGAATAAAAACTTTATATTTATTATTTTTCATATTTACCACTAGGTACAACATATATCCCTCTTAGTATATTTTCTCGGTAAAAATATATTACATCGAGGTACTCCAACAAATACATAAAAATAATTCATCAATATGTGAGGAGAGCAATTTAGACTGGGCGACTCAATTCGCTGAAAGCTAATAGAAAAATAAGTTACATCTGTGAAAGAAATTTATTCTATTTCCCTTAGGCACAAACCTTTGACTTGTTATCATTTCAAGGATTCTTTAAGGACGTTCGTGAACATTTTTATTCATTTCAAAAGTCTTATCGAATTTCAATGGAAATTTAGGAGCTTTTATCACACAGAAGAAATATTTTTAATAAAAAGAGTGAAAGAGATGACATCATTTTATTACTATATCTCTTTAACTGTGTAACCTTGTTAAAATTAAGTAAGTGTCTACTTCTTACTGGGATTTAGGGAAAATGCACCAGAAGTTCACGTAAGAAATGCGCTTTAATTATTTCTCATTCGTTGAATCTACGCCATAAAATGAAACAAACATTGGACGTTTAAAAACAAAATTTCTTTCGATCACTTACCGGATAAAGAAGGCAATTTTCATCAAAAGGAAAGTGCCTGCTTATCTTGTTGCTACAAAACAAAATACGAATATAGCCGTAACCAAAAATAAATGCTCCAGCCTTTTATTTCTTTGTTAAAAAAGTTCCCTTACAAGGAGTTTAATCCGGGGGAGTACATTTAGGTAAGAGTGGAAATCCTGGGATAAGATCAGACACTGCGACGCCACAGTAGATGAAGATTCAGAATAACTTATATTTTTTTGCTCTGGGCCCTTTTTCATAACTATATTTTTGTGTAGTTCAACCATTAATCTAGTGGTTGATCAATGGTACCAGTATTAACATCTCACCTTTTACAGGTATATTTTTAACAAATGGATTTTTGTTATGTCGTCCTTTTAAATGTGTATAATAAAAAAGAAATGTAGATACTGTCTTACGGGTATATTACTATTTCCGTTTAGATTAAGAAAGTTACCTCTGAAAGTAAGCAGAGTAGACTAAGGTCTAATGAGCATTATTCTGGTATGTCAGATTCTTAGGATGATGACACAGACAGAACGCCTTATATTTGTAACCTCGGCTTAGATGTTAACTGTGGTTCCATCATCATTCATGGACCTGACGTTTTAAGACACGCCTTTCGGACTAGTATTTCTAGGGAGTACTGAGCCTTTTTTATGCCCTTGCGAAGTCGAGGTAGCGAGAATTCATTAACTTCTTCAGACCATGAAGAAATGGAACTCCATCCCACAACTAATTTTGCTTTGCGGCAATTTCACGCTTATTAACTTTAAGCTATGTGGAAACTTGTATAGTTCCCTCTCGTGGTTCTGCCTGTGGACTTGTGGCATACTTTGCGCCAGCTTTAACCAAAAAGAGCAATGGGGAAAGAAAGCCCAAAAAATTAAACCTTTTCAATTAGGTAATAATTCGTTCTCGTTTTACGACATGACTAACAAAACGAGGCATTTATGGCCCTCCCAATGACACATTTACACATTTACCCTCTTGCTAATAATAATTCAAACAGTCTAATAAACCTATTTTAGCTATTGCACTGTTTTGTCACTTTCTGTTAAATGATGACAGCGTCAAGAGAGAATGAGACAAAACAGTGTAAAGTTAAAACAGGTTTATTAGACTGTTTGCGTTTTTATGAATAAGAGGGCTACTTTTTTGGTGTAGTTAAACCACATGATTTTTCTGAGCTGAATAAAGAGTTCTGAATAATAGTCGAATGTGGTTTTAGTACCTAAAATTTCTGACACGTGTTTACGTTCATATTACTAGAGATAACAAATTCAGCCATTTTGAATTGCAAATTATAAGGTTTTGTTTTTAAATACCCTGCCAAGTAATTTACGTTCGCGTATAATTTTATGGCAGAGATTAAGCTGACGTTGCGTGATGCATCCCAATGGGCCCATCTAAATGTGTTGGAGAAACATTTTATATTCTATTTAGTTTACATTTTACTCGACAGTTTCAGTAAAGTCAGCAAACACTCGAATACCTATATGCAAAACGTTTTAGGTTTTGATATGGGAAACTTTAATCGACTCGTAGTTTGTCTGAACATCAATGAACGAGTATGCACCCAAGCTATTGAAATGTTACACTGCACTGTTGCATTGCACTGTTGTAACACAAGTTGTAATAAGCTAAGTAACTACTTATAAGCCTTTTCCACCTATTTTAGCTTACTATCAAACTCTATACTATATAAAACTTCCTACTTTTACATGGGGCCTTAGAGATTTCCTTTGAAAGAAAATCTGAAATGAGATAGGATTACTACTACTGCCTGAATAAAATATTTATCAAACCCACCTAGAAACCATCAATATCCGGATGGAACCGGTTGAAACTAGCGCAAAGCAGTGGAGCCCCATTATTGGATCACTCGCGTCGAATTATTTTCTTTGAATAATGTTCCATTTTCGAATGTTAATCCGCTGACATTCACACGGCAATGATTAAAACAAGGATAAGTAAATTTTGTGTCTACTGGCGTTTATATTAACTCGTCAAGTATGTGTGAACGAGACACAATAGAAATTCCATTGTTATGCGACTCCCGGGAGTCGTTTGATACCTGACTGATTAAGCGTAATTTTCGTTGATTTTACTGGATTTTCGAACGAAAATCACTCGTAATATTGTGAGTGATTCAAAATAGGACCCCAGTCCGCCGTCCTGCAATCCAGTCACGTCGGGTCAGCGATATTTATGTATGAGTGCGATTTTATTCCCTGATTTATGCGAATAATCCGACTGCCGCCGTAACACGACTGTATTTTCCACTTAAACCCTGTTGGACCTATTTATTTTTCGTTCCCGATGCTCTGGAGTGCCCATGTGAGAATATGCGACATGAATCCGTATCACTGACTTTATTGCTGAAATATTTAAAGCCTCACAAATCGACAGGACGCCGGCGATCGCGTAAACAAAAGTATGTTAATAAACACATCTATAATAAACACACCAAAGAAAGAATGAGAGCTAACTAAAACTGCAACAAAATTTGAAACAATTCTTTGTATTGTACCTAAAGGAAATTTTCAATTTGGGCGAAAGACAATAATAAAATTTACGTACCCCCAAATGAATACGGTTGTAATCTTCATCATCATCATCATATATCATCCCCCCAACAACAGTAAGTGATTTTTGCATTTTGTATAATCAAAGCATTCACAATATTTTTATCAAATAATATAGGTAGCTCTTTCATCGTTTGAAGAGGATTATATTACTCTTTGTACACAATAGGGAATCACTTCCTTTAAAAAAAAACTATTGTATGCTTCAGCCTACGCAAAAAATATCCGCACATCTTTTCCTGAAACCTTCACTGGACTATAATCTTCAATGAGTGAAATGAAAGACGAGACTGAAAGTAAAAGGCCAAACAACAAAAGATTGTCGTTCTTTGTAAGGCTTTCTTTTACATTTTTAAATGCAAGTTATACAAGCGAAAAGAATTGACGGCGTCCAAAGTATTTGAAAAATAATACATTTTTTAACCTTAGCCAACTACCTAAAACCGAACTACATCGAATTAAGAGAAAGAGAATCATTAATAAAAATAATAAAACCAACCTTTAAGCTTTCTTCTTCTAACTTTAAAATGGGTTAGTTTAATCAGTCTCACACTAAAAATTCATATTTTTCCCGCAAACTTTCAAAGTAGGACAAAGAATCGAGCGTAACGTTCACTAGGAGTTACCACTGAATTTAATACAATTTCATTATTCATATACATTTCCGACCGTGAAAATAGGATTGTAGCCGTGATGGTGGACATTTACGATCGTAAAATATTGTTGGGAAGGCGGCGAAAATAGGGGTCATGTCGCGTCGGGATTACAATGGGGTATCGCATTTTGATTGGAGGAAAAACCGCAATCAGTGCGTATTATTTACAGCCACCATAAACTCTTTATTATAGATAGATAGATAAATAGATAGATAACTCTTTATTGCACACAAAATTCCTTCGCGCCGCCTGTATTTTCTCTGTATAGACCAATGGTTGACTGGTAGAGAATGCTTTTAGCATTAAGTCCGCCATATGTACCTTTTGTTTGTCCATGAAGTGTAATAAAAAAAACAAAAAATTAATAAATTTACAATAATAATAGGTTATATAATACTAGTGGCCTTTCATTAATGTCATTAGTTAAGCACATTTCATTTATTTCTGCGGACGTGATGTCTTTAATATTTTTTCCTGTTAACTTTACTCAACAGGTTTGGTTTTAGTCCAATTGCCTTTGTTTGAGATTTTTTATAATGAATGCCTTTATTATACGCAATCAATTCCCCTCTAAAGTCTATGTGAACGACTTTTCTAATCCCAATTATTCATCAAGTCAGTAAACTTCCCTGACTCTTGAAACATGCCGATTCATCGTTTTCATTTCGCCGACTTTTTCACGGGCCGCGGTTAATGACCCGTATAAGACACTTTACTTATAAGGCGAGGCTCGGAGGTCGGATGAACAAATCCTCCCGAGGTCGGTGACCCGGGCCCGAATACAGGTTATTCGCAGTAAATTGGCGAGTTTGTGCCGGTCTGAACCTTTGTCATACAAACAAATGGCCCTTAGCGGGTTTCGGAGTAATCTTGAGAATAGATCTTGTTTATTTTTATTTATTGACTTGAGCAATTTATGAAAAAACATACTTTGTTAAACACTGAATTGTATCTTGAAATGTGTAACAATCAAAAATATTCTCACTAGAGTAAAAACATACTATATGTTAAACAACATTTTGAACATAAGTTCTGGTTTTACATTATCAGACCTTGGCTACCAAGCTCGTGTAGTATAATTACTTTTCTCTATGTATACACCGTGCTTTTTTAACCGTCTTACAGCCGAAACCCACGTAATGTAACCATCTTAATAAACCTCTAGGGCATGTTATTTTTTTTATTACACTCCACATAATTTTTGTGTAAAAAATATCTAATAGTAATGTTACGTAATGTATCATCCTGTTCATAATGTTTACGTTTTCAACAATGCATTCCTTGACCTTGCCGCCTCCACGCGTTCCGCACCGTTAGCCAATCTAAGACAGTCCACGTGGATCTCTAACCAATCATGCGCTAGCGCAATCCTTTGTGACGCTATGTCAGTAGTGCTAGACAGCCGAGTGAATGACCCGCGCGTAGTGCTCGTTACAGGATGTTTCGTACTTAATTGTGTTGATATCTTCTTTAATGTCTTAGTCTTTGAAATCTTAATAATAACCAAGTTTTATTTAAGGAATGACATGTAGTTATTGGATACTTTAAGTGGCCTTAGCTGTAAGACGGTTAAAAAAGCACGGTGTATAGCTATGTTTCTATCAGAGTATCAATTAAACCGGGGTTACCTATTTGTAAAGTTGTCACTGGTGAATTTATAACAATCCTATAGGTAGATAAAGCAGTAACTCAATTTGTGCAACCCGAGCATCTATGCTTACTTATTGCATTACAGTCCGCCATCTGACGGAGCTCGCCGCAAATGATCGGTGAGGCGGGTAGGTAACTGAAAGGAATGAAATCGCTTACAATAGCAATGCGATAGAGAATTACTGCACGAAGTAGTACTATTAAGAGCCATATGACAGTCTGGAGATTCTCAGATTTTACCGAATTTATCAATGTGTGTGTGCGATTTTATATGTCCGGGACACAAAAAAATGTTAACTGTAATTAAACAATTTTGATACTTTATCTCTAGGTAGTAGGCTATGCGTATGATGAACACAGAAAATGATGGTCTTATAAAAGTCGATGTGATAAATTAATGTTATACCAGTTTTTTTGTATTTAAAATACCTATTACGAATACAATGAATACAGTTCGGAATCAGGGCTCGCGTCAATTCCGTTCGCGAACATTTTCCTTTTGATAATTATATAACTAAATTCATAGATTTAAACACAAACGTACAGTTATAATAACGTAAAAAACTTACAGCATAGAAAAAACGAAATGCATCCAAAGGGTGAAGACATATAGAGGCGGGTAACACGCACTGACCTGCAACGACTAACCAGTGTTGTGCCGTGTTGGCTATTTCATGGAATTGAAATGCTTTATAGAGACTTTTCCGACTCAAGTCTTGATTTGAATCTTGTTTTAAAACAATTTTCTAGTGTCAGTCGGTCCTTATTTGGATTGTTGTAACTAATTTCTTAAATATTTCGAGATTAAAAATAGATGACTTGGCACATCACTAGTCAGTCGGTACAGGTTGGTACCAGTTATCTGCCTCTTTATGTCTTCACCCAAATCGTGACTTCTCAGAGTAGGTATTTTTTTACGAATGTAAACTCCACGAGAAACGGGGACTAAGGGTTATTGGTGGATGATGCCATTGGTTCTGCGCTTGATCTACCACGTGTCATACCAGCTGGATGCTATGAGGATTTATTTACACATAAATGCTTTTTAGTGTAACGCTGTTCTTTGATATGATTTGTATTTTGATATATGAAATATGTCACAAGTTATTATAGCTGACATTCAGAAAATGTAGTTAAGAAAATTTCGATCAAGATTTCAAGTATTTCATGTATAACAGATGATAAACAAGATAATTTTGATTTAATTATTTGGTTTACACCGGTATTATATCATTTTGTCCATATACATTTTTCAATAATGAAATATTATATGAATATGGACTTGAATAGAACCATGGAACTTCATGGCATTTGCGTACAATTTGAATACAGGTTCATATTAACTACATACACATCACATGAAACGCTTCTATTTAAACAAGCGTTTTACTATACAAGTTTATAGTTAGGTTGTGGTTGTAGATTGTGGTAGAAAGAAAAGTAATGTTAAATGAGCAAAATATTGCCCTATTTATTTAGGTTTAAACCATTGAAACACTGTTACTAGCGTATGGAATAAATGCCATGAACAAGTCCCACACAGTATGGAATTGACGCCAATGGCCAATGGTATGTACGTACAAGTGCGTATCAAAGGTTGTGAAACTAAATAACGCCTATATACGGTCTATATTAAGAAAAACTGACCTTTTACTTTTTGTCGTCCGTTTATTCTTATTCAAAATCCAAAGCACGAATGATGTAAGAAAATTTATAAACTTACTTGTTTACTACTCAAAGTCAAATACTTAAAACAAAAGCCCTTATTTGTCTTCAATTTTGTTGGGTTAATGGTCACTTCACCACCATACTATTTCAATAAAACCGACTTCAAAAACAAAACACAATAAAAAGTCTTAAATAAACTCTTGAAAGGACTCCATTTTAGGCAAACCATTTCTTTTTGGAGTCGATGCCCAGATAGATGTCGCTTAAGATGTAACTTGAGAGAGCCCATGCGATGGCACTGACTTCAAAAAGAAATGGTTTGCCTAAATTGGAGTCCTTTGAAGAGTTTTAGACTTTTTAGTGAAAAAAAAAACTTTGCTTCATATCCAGCCTCGGCGCGCCCCAGCCCTGTTTTATAATAACTTAAGGGGTAAGAGGTAAATACCAATTCAACAAAGTAAATATCATGAAAATCGGTCTAACGTTGTTGAACTATAAAGTAGTGTTACTGATATTACTTTATTTTATATAAATAAGGTTATAATTTGCAACCCCATACATATGCAATAGAATTGGTACTATTGCCTATTCTTGGCCTTATTAATTCAGTAGTTGTCTAAAATTGACATTTAACTGTTTGGTGATAGAAACAGTTTGCTCATCATATACCACAATTTTATTTTGTAGACAATTTTTTATTATTATTATTTTTGTCGATAATTTTGGTCCTAGTATCTGCACATTTTGTTTGATCAAGTTTCGAAAATACAAATTGTATATGATAAAAGATCTTCGTTATAACTCATGAACCCCTTGAAATAGTCGCCATACATATAAATCTTTCTTGTTTATAGTATTAATAAGGATTTCTTTCTATGCAAGTTTACATAACATTGATTAATCATTTAAATACAACTACTAATCGATACAAAAGAACGAATACTTTTTTGTTATAATTAGAGACCATCGACGATCCAAATGCACTATGGCTTTGCCGTTGCATAAAGCCTCAAAGCGAATTGGTCGCCGTATAAAAATTGTGCAAAGCGTGATATTTTCAAATTTGGAATTAGTATCATACACGAAATAAAAGAGTAGCAGCGAAGACAACGAGCGACACACCCTTCCCCTCCGAGCGCTCGGCGCTGTCTGTCAAATTTCGATCGAAGATGAACGTCCGTGACAGCTCCAAATCTCAAATTTATAGGTTACTTTAGTAAGATATTTTGAATATATTGTACACGATAAAATCAAGAATTTAGATGCTAAGACAAAGATAGGAACCTCTATAACATTGTTTTATCAAACAACACAGAATAAGTGCAATGTATCTCAGAGATAATCGCCTGTCTTTAGGTGCGTATTTTATGCCAAAACATGGTATCAATTTTGTCTTCATTTGGAATAACCAGAGCAATAAATAAAAAAAACAGAGTCTACACCTTGTAGACGAACGTAATTCCCTTCAAGTTTATGTTATTTCGATAGCTGACGTCAACAACTGATCTAGAAAAGTGCACCAGAAAAACCGTCAATTTGGCTTCTATGATTGCAAATTACAGGCATTTTAAAGATTGAATCAAAAATTCAGAGCTTCCATCTTATGTAGATAGCTTATTTCTACACAAATCAGTCAAAAAAAGTTGTCAGTTAAGTCATTTTTGGGAAGAAAACTGCACTTGAACTTTGTTAGAAGGTAGGTGACAGCAGCCTTAAGTGAGCACTTACTAGCTTTTGCCAGCGCTGATTTTTTTCCGAAGGAGTGGTTCATGAACGCAATGCAACAACGTGGAGTCGTCGTTGCGTTCGATATCATGCGATTCAAAATAGTTTGTTATTTTAAATATCGTCAATCTTCTGCGGCGTCTGCGAATTACAGCGCTGTTAGTAGGTACTTCATAAATGAAGTTCGTACTCACTTCAGCCAAGTCAGATCACACTATCAGTTACATAATATCTCTGAGTGATTCCGTCACAGAATAATGTGGTTTCGTCGCCTCGTTAGACGAAGCCTTAAATCCACGACGACCGAGATGATGGTTTTTAAAATGTAATTTGAGTGAGTTCTATTCAAATTCAATTCTATTCAGTTCCGCTTATTGCAGTTCAATAGCTGCAACGCTCGTTATTAAGGACGGTGAAAGACGTTTCTGGTAAGATGCACTTCAGATTTATTTCCTTACCCCCATAATCATAAACTCAAACGGTCCTTTAAACCTATTTTAGCTATTACACTGTTTTGACACTTTCCGTCAAATGATGACAGCGCCAAGAAAGAATGAGACAAAACAGTGTAATAGCTAAAATAGGTTTAAAAGACTGTTTGAGTAAGGGGGTAAGTCTTTATGGAAATAGGTTTACTGTGGTAATTTCAATTTTCCATTATGTATTCATGGGACTACTATTACTACGTATGGAACTGACATCCCGAACAAACTATGGGCGCAAAAAGTTGATGGTCACAGACCATCTACGCATGCGCGGCATCACAGTCACTCACTCCCGCTCGTAACGTTAACTAATGTGACATTTTGTCAATTAATTTGACAAAAATGCCGTCTTGCATTTTAAAAACATGTAAAAATAAAACTAACAGGAATCAAAAAGATACCGGCGTTACTTACTATCGATAAGAAATTTAAATGTTAGCTTAAACCAGCGTAAGGATTTTTTCAAAATGTTATAAATTTTTGGTATGAAATTGCCGCCATTTTACATGAAAATCAAAGATTATAAAAAGTGACACGCACAGAATGGAAAAGTAGGTAGGATATAAATAGAGGTTAGACAATGCGATGTTGTAATATTTCTTATTAGATGTTTTACATTGGTAGTTGTATTTTTCTCGAATTATTTCGTATGCAAAATTAAAATGAAAAAAAAAATTGTAAAAAAAATATAAATATCATTCGAGTGTTTGACCTACAGATTTTTATTTATTAAACTTTTATTTCTTTAGTGTTTTTAAATAACTATTGATCGAAGTAAGTAACGATTAAAACATTTTGATAAAATAATATTAATTCAATACAATTAAGATAAGTAGGCACAAAAGTCTGTCACTTCTGCGGTTCCATATTCAACATTCAAAATTTATGGAACACGTCAGTCTTTTGACAGTTCTCGTCAAAAAAATGCGCACATTTTTTGCTTGGCATAGCGTCTCTATACGTAGTAGTAACAGCTCACTGTATGTATTATATATTATGTATCAAGTTACCTATACATTTATCAGCCTTTACGTACAGAAGGTCATTTTTTGTATATGTCTATAGTTTCTTACAACAGGGCATTGAATTGTACGTAAGCTCTACTTGGCTCACTTCCAATACTCTACATCTTCCATTCATACAATCAGAATTATTATTAAGCCACCGAACTAAGTTTTATTCATTGATTTAACTCGTCAAGTATGTGTGAACGAGACACAATAGAAATTCCATTGTTATGCGACTCCCGGGAGTCGTTTGATACCTGACTGATTAAAGACTCTATTACACAAAACAATGATTTACAAAGAGTACAAAGAGTGTAAGTTTCATCAAAAACGATTTATTCGTTTTTGAGATATGGGTAATAACTAAAAAATAAAAAAATAAAATGCCTTAAAAAGCTGAATTCAATTTTTCATTCTCTCTTTTTTAAGGCGTTTTTAGTAGGGGTAAAAATACGGAATCAACTTGCAGAGTAGGGAAAACCCTGAACGACTACAAATGTAATACCTACGTAGCTCGGTGCACGAATCCTCATTTAATCTGACGATCGAGTAAACGTCCTTCCGCGCCGTTGCGTTCAGTATTCGATTCCGATATGATATGATCGCTTCGAAGGACTTTCAGGGCATTGAATCCGTTATTTTATTAGACACGCATTGTAAGCTTCAAGTATCTAACGAACTCTCATTGTGATGGGCTCATCATCATTATCAGCCAAAGGCCATCCACTGCTGATCAAAGGCCTCCCCCACGGTTTCCCACATCGACCGATCACAAGCGGTCTGCATCCAGTGTGATCCTGCGATCTATACAAGGTCGTCTGTCCATCTTGTCGATGCGTCTTTGTTCAAAAGAATGTAAGGGGTACCTTAACTTTATTTTTTCATAAAACTTTAAGAGAATGCCAAAAGTTTTTTACTTCTACTCTCATTTTTAACTGTCTAACTATATCGGTAGTAATGTAACGTTAGTAGCTATTATGGGATATGGGGTTATACTGGGATTTGCGAGGTAACAAATAACTATTGTAATCTCTACGTCAAAATCTAACATATCATTGTGAGATCCAATGGTTATCCCAGTGGAATTTGCAAGCTTAAAATTCAAAGCGTAGGGTATTATATTTGCTAATACCCAATTTGCGAGTAACCGGTGGTATAAGCCATTGAATCCGAAGCTTGTGCTTGTGACACGTAATATCACTGATTGAACCCCATTCTTCACGGTGACAAAGGATGGCAACACTCGTTACTTCACTTAAGTATACATGTATTTGTCGTTAATTTGCTATAGTAGCTAAAATAAACTAATTTAGGTGGATATCAACTACAGTATGGCACTAGATGGCACTACAAGGCGTTTAAAACTCACAAAAAACAAGATGTTGATTAATTACTGATTCTGAGTAGCTCATACGAGTATCATTCATTCCTAATGGGTAGTTTTAAAGACCATTAATAAAGTGCCATATATTGATATAATAGATTGGATATTTATCATATATTTAATACACACTATTTGATATTAGATTATTATTTGGTTGGTATAGAATTGGGTACTGGTGAGGGCCAAAAACACACAACCATGGAATAGTAAGCACCATTAGAATTATCCATATAACATTATAGGTACAATAGCTAATCCTATGTGGCAGAATACAATATCGATAGAAAACCCCGTCCATGAATTATATGTATCCTGAATCCGGGCTCGAGGTAAGTGACACTTGGGTTCGATATTGACATCATTCGGTTATTTAGTACGCTATAAAGCGAATATATTTTAGCGCTCCATTAATTTTACCGACTGCATGCCGTAAAAAGAGACTCAACTTAGCTATAAAATATGTTGTTTTCTTGCCGTAATGTTGATGGCAGGACAAAAAATTAAAATGTCTGCTAAACACAGATATTATCTCAATGACATTATGATAGAGATAATTATTTTTGGTTGAAGTATAGGATAAAATCTATGTACATTTTTTTACTGTGTAGATATAAGATAAATTCTAATATAAATTCCACTTATTGTAGGAACAGGATGTGGATAAAATATACCTTTGAGACGAGAGCATGTGATATCTAATATTCGAGCAACTTTCTCGTAATAAACATGTTTCAGTCTCTCATATTTCAACCCAAAAAAAAGCTTTTTTCTTTGGTGTAACAATTATATTTATTGATCTCTCTAAATAAGTACATAAAATAATAACGAATTTCATGGTCCGTATTGTGATCTTGCTTAATCCGTTCATTCCCACTCAGTGTAAACGAATATAATAATGATACTTCAATGATATTTGTATTAAATATTTATGTTGTTATATTATATTAATATTATCAATATACTGCTGGACTCGTTTAACAGAGACGTTTAGGCAGTTGCCCAAAATCGTGGAGTGGAAAAGGGGTAGGGAGGCCTTTGCCCTGCAGTGGGACACTACGGGCTCATAATTATAATTATCAAAATTATGCGAAATCGCAACACCTAATGCTAATTTGACAGTAAAGCAGAGCTGTTTAACATCAAAGTCAAAGCAACATCACATTACGCACGCAGATACGGTTAGTGGTCTCAACAGAATAAAGTAACTTCTAATTTGTTACTGAACTGTTCGATATTCAACAGAGAGAATCTAGTAATGAACATACTATTCTGTTGCATTAAGTGCATAACCCAGAATATCTTTAGATACCACATATACAGTAGGTATTCTCAAATCAGCACACCTAATGCATTATGGATGCAAACGCAAGTGAACATCAAGGCACTCCAATCGCGCCGTACAGACTGGACAAAGGGCCCTCCTCAATATAATCAATACAGCCTAACGATATGCTAATCGGAGTAGATCCTGGAGGGTTTGATCAAGTGCGTCACGCTCCAACGAGCAGACCTGTCGGTTTTCGTATAAGCATAAATAAAAACACCGGTTGTCAAATTCAAATTCAAATTCAAATTCCTTTATTTCGCATAAAAAGTGGTACACAAACAGATATTGAATAGAAGCGGTCTCTCACTTTTAACCAGACACTGGCATGCAAAAATTTAATACATGATAAAAGTTATTCACAAATTATTCAAAGTATTTATCAGATAAACGAATATCCATGCCACACTCAAAATAAAATGACACTTAAATTACAATAATAGTCAATGAATACATATTAAGTTGAATAGATTTACAATAAATTATTTAATTATGTCATGAAAAAGCAATCCCAGATCAGAGAAGTTAATTAAGAAGTGTCAAAATATTCGTCAATAGAATAGAAACAACGGCTTATGGGCCAGCATTTCAATTTTATTTTGAATGGATTTAATGACAATTTTTTTATATTGTCATTGAGTCTATTAAAGATCCTTACGGCCATTTGATAGCTATTGTTGCTATTCACTGCTGTGGTCATCGGTAGCAAGTTAAGTTTATTGGGATGCCTACAACTGTACTTGAATGTTTCGCTTCGTTTCTTGAATAGGCTTGGATGCGTTTTGACAAAGACACATATTTCGAAAATATATAGTCAATTGAGGTTTAACACTTGGGACCTCTTCTTTTGCCAAAAATGAGCAAAAAGGGCTGATTAAATTGATATTTATAAAAGATTAAATAAAATTAAATATAAATATGCGCCAGACAACACACTAATTGTCTGGTTTCGTGGTAAAGAAATATCTTCCTTGTGTTACGAAGTACCAGACGACGAATATGACGGGGGCGTCTCCCATAAATACATATAACATCCATGACTTACGTACAAATGTTCGTGCTCATCACACAAACATTTGCCCCTTGCGGGATTCGAACCCGCGACGGCCGGCGTAATAGTCAGGAGCGCTAACCAATACACCAAACGAGTCGTCAAATTGATATTCATAAAAAAACATCATATCCATTGCGTGTACCTAAGTAAGTAGGTATAAAACTTGCATAATATCCATTTATAGCCAACCGTATTTCCATACCTACCCGCGGACGCATGCCGGCAAGATTGCTTGCTAGTGTGAGTGACACTCCCTGAGTTCTCATTTTCTTTCTGCCGGCAGTGGCAGTCTCATCAACATTTATAATACGGACGGCAAAAGAGTGGAACTCGCTGCCCGCGTCGGTGTTTCCTAGTGACTATAATCCGAATCTATTTAAAGTCAGAGTGAACAGGCTTCTTCTGGGCGAGCTCGTTGGCACTTGCTCTTGCGTCGCACTTGGCTTGGTCTGGAGTCAAGAGCAAACCCATACTAAATAAAAAATAAAATAAAAAAAGTGGCGCACTCTTTTCCAGTACTCTATCTGAAACCGCCTAATTCTACATCTCATTTTATGCTATTATAGCCGTATATCAATCAAAAAACAATTTATTGTACTGTTTACGTAGTTAAATAAAACCGTATTGATATGTTGCAAGCCACTCTACATTGTCTACATCAAGCTTTTCGGAAATCTAAAAGTATAGATCTAAATTATTTAGAAAAATACGAGTACATTTCAAAAGATGAGACAATAGATTGACAATAGCTGGCTAAGGGATGGGCGCCAGTGATCGATACGACCCACGGCCTGAACCTTTAATTATTCTGACTCATTTCATTACCCACGTCGAACGGAGGTGCGAACTTCGCTAAGCCTTTTATATGCCGAAACAGTGTTGAGTGGCAAGTTTGATATAGTGGACGCGGAGGTAATTATAATTACTTATTAAAGTCCGTTTATCTTTGCTTGTCATATAGTAAACAATCTTGACATTTATTTTTATCGAAATAATTTATTGTAAAATAATATACACAAAATCACAACCTACATAGATAATTCATCGCTTAACTCAAGATCTTTTTAAATCAAATAGTTAACTAAATTATTGACTGATATTCGAATAGCAAAAAAACGGACTTTAAACACTACTGACGTAAATACAGTAGGTAAATTGACACATTGTTAAAAGGAGATAGAAAGGACAAAGCCGTTGATAACAAAAAAAGGCATACATTCAAATGACGTAAAACATTGTTACTGATTCAGTCAACGCGTAAAATTAATTACTAGTGAGTAGGTATACAAAACACAGTTTGTCTTTTATTTTTTAAATATATTTTTTAATTATTTACGGACAAAGACCGAACAGCCAGTGCAGCCCAGACAATCTCGTAGCAGCTAAGTCATACTACGAATAATATAGTAGAATTATTTGCTACGGAGCAAGTTTGCTACGAGACTACAGTGTACTGCTACGGATATTTTGCTACGACTACATAAAGTCAATTGTAAGAAAAACTAAATTTCTTGGAATACAAGTTAGCACGAGATATAAAGGAAAATAAATAAAATTTTGGACTTTTGTATATTAGTCTAGCCTTTAAGCCGCTTTTCTAGCGAGAACGGAAAATCCCTCCAAGAAAACAAGTAGCAACACTTGTTACGGATTTCTCAACACAGTAGGTAACAAAAACATACCTAGTTTACTTCATTCAAGATCACATTGAACAGAGTAAATAAAAAATATTCCCTGGTAATGTCAAAGGTAAGAGTTTCACAATCTCCCACATATTAGCCGTCCCCATACAACCTCTTAGTTCAAATTGCACCATAATCTCCTTTAGAACACGTCCGAGCAAAATTATGCTCCCCTAGACACAAATAAATGTATCTAATATATAACTTAGATGTTCAGATTCGCTGGATCTAGAATTTCCGAGTCTGTTTTCCTCAACAGCCTTTATATCCGTATGCAAAGTGAGACTTACGAGAGGTGTGCGCTGGGACTGGCAGTACCTAACATGCTGGAGAAAGCTAGCTATTTGCATTCTTATTTATATTCTCATAAGGTTCAGATTTTGTTGAAGTATTCATCAATGACTCTGGGGAGTTTCAGGAACGATATAAGTCTTATCTCAAGTTCGATAAAGTTGGAAATAGAATAACAAAAGTAGTGAATGCAGCAGACGCGAGCGGTTTATACGCTTTTCACGTCCGCATTAAAATGCAAAACGCTGTCTGCTTAATGAGTGTTATTAAAATATTTTTGCTCGCTTTTGAAGTGTGGCGTTAAAAGTTATTTCTGTTCGCAATACCTTACATTTTGCTTAAATAAATGTATCGAACAATCGAACGATACTTATGTTGACTGCCTCGTTGATATAGCGGTTAGTTCGCTGGTCACTACTCAAGAGGTCCCGGGTTTGAATCCCGGGTCAGGCCAAAATTTGATTCTGGGTTTTTCTGTTTTGAAAAAGACTTGAAAGCACCTGCGCCTATCTCTTTGAGTGGAGCCGCCATTACCCAAAATCAGAAGCATTTTTTTCAACTGAGTGTATAACTAGAATTCAGCTAAGTAACAAAACTTTACAAAAATAAAATCATGTAAGTACCGTGATTCGTCCAGTAAAGCTTTAAAAAAATCTTGAAAGATGGAGTTTGGATTTATCGATTAAGGAGTAAATAAACTCTACCTACCGCAATATTTCCTTCGATACGTGATCAAATACAGTTTACACTCTCCTAAGCAAACACCGTTAGAAGGCCTCACGTAAAGCATGTTTCATAAGCCGAAAATAATTATACTTAGTAACCCATAATTAAATATTTTCTAAGAAACTGGAGAGAAGAAGTAAGCTTATAGTGCCTAGAAGAAAAAAACAAGTCTGCGGAGTAAGACGCTCTATTATAATACACTTTGAAACAGTACAAAATGATCAAAACTGAAAATCCATATCTCGCAAAAAAGTATCAATTACCCAAAGCCCAGGGATATACGAAAGCACCAATTAGTGATAATTATAGCTTGTTATTAACTTGTTCCAATTCCGTGACATAAGTGTATCATAATCACATTTTTAAACTACGAAGTGACGAAACAAACCGACATGAAACTTGGTAGCAACCTAACCTAATCAATATCCACTCATCAAATTACGCGCGATGACGATGCGTTAAGTAGATTAAGTTAATTAACAATTTACTCACTTTATTTGTGTTTAATTATGTTTAACATTGTTTGCGTTGATTATGTTGATACTTTGATAATGATCCGATGAAAGGTACTCTATAAATAACTATTGTTTAATGTTGTATTGTTTTTCTTCTTCACCAGCCATGGTAGGCTACAAACTGTTTACATTAAAGGTTGAAGCATATCTACCAACCCGTAAAGGGAACAGCATCGTATTTCATAAAAAAGGCATCCACCATATGGAAGCACCTCATGTAAAGGGATCAACAACGCCACGACATCCGAATTAGCATTTATGGAGTTTAGTACAAATAATACTGAACGCCTCAGGTTGATACGGTGCTGTTTCCTTTGCGAGTGGTTAAATCTGCTTATGACTTTGATAAAACATAGATGGAAATACTAAATAAAACGCCGCATACAATGAATGAACAGGATAATACCTTAAACATTAGAACTTAGGCGTTCTTGGTCTTAATGCTTGAAGTAATTTTAATCAAAACAAATCGATTAGTTTAAAGCTAAAAACCAAGGACTTTAACTAGGTATCATATTAACAACAACTTCGGTGAGATTTAACTTCTACGGGAGAACTTTCATTAAAATATAAGCTCTATGTAGATAGCTTTAAAATAATTAACAATAATCAGATTAAACGGAACTTGAAATTAATGATTTCTGAATCCCTTTATTCGCAAATTGTGCTTTGTTTTAAGAAAATGGACTCGCGGAGATAATTCGATCAAACCGGGGCGGACGAAACGAAACAGCCAACGGGTTTAAATCCCCTTCATTTTGAAGCCTCCACTTAGACAGTTAGATAAAGTAAAACAGACAAGTCACTTACATCGCGCATAAATCACCACCACCAGTTGTGATCGTGGTCAAATGTCTGATCGTTAACACGTTCCGGGACAGTGCCCGCCTACAGGCGTGAAAACAATAAAACATCTATTGTGTCTGGAGTAGTGTCCCGGAACGTGTTAAATAATGAAAAGAGAAAAAACATTGCCAACTCTACGATGTTCCCGTTGACGCGAGTACAATTGACATTCAATCAATATGTGAAGCTCCAACCACCTGGCGGCGGGTGTGTGATGAAACGAATGATTTCGATGATTCGAGGAAGTAATACTCTATCCATCCACCCGTTACGGAAACAACGCCGTATCAACATGCGTTGTAACGCGCTTACGTCGAGTCGCCCAATGGTTGTAAACCCTGACAAACGGGCTGACATTCAAAAGAAGAACTGTCATAAGTTGTAGCAAACAATCATAAGCCGAAGCATTGCTGTTCCCTTAACGTAACGTGCTTCCGTATGATAGACGCCTAGTTGACGCCTGGTTGGTGCTGTTCACGTTACGGGCTGATAAATGTTTATTAACCTCTGGCACAGTACAATAAATAATAGCCTCTGGTCAATTACAAACAATATCTTCTAACCACTATGTCTGTGAATTTAAATATAGGTCTGTAATCTTTTATTGTTGTTTATTATAAGAATTCGCATTATTTATTTACTCGGATTTAAAATTAAATCAGCCAAGTCGAATATACTGTTATCTTTGTGCTGGACTGTAACTCACTTTCACCTCTTAAAAGCGTCTTCAACTTTTTCTTAATTAAAAATTGTCTTATTCCTAACTTAATCAGAGTTTATTAGAGACAAACTCGTAAAGACGTCCGCGAGGCTTCACCAGAGGCGATCTGAGGCTGAAATTAAAAGCCTACACTTTGTAATTGCTGCAAACTACTTTCAGGTCGTTTGTGTGTTTAAATTGTTATAAATTTTGTGTAAAACGATTCACAGAGCTATGATCTATTTAACAATTAGGTCGGTTAATGCTTTATTGCATGGATAAGTTTGTGAATGAATTTGATTGGTATGTTAACTGCAATGTAGAAGGTAAAAGGGAAACCACCAAACTACCTCCCCTAATTTGGAGTTTTTGGAGAAAACCGATCACGATGAAGTTCTAACTTATAACCATTATTAAAGTTTAATTATTATCTAAACATTAAACAATACTTATGTACTTTCTCCACTTATCATAAATAAATGGTGTCACCACCCCTCTACCTGTCAGCAAAGAGGCAGTCCTCTAAATTCAGAAGATCACTTTTAAACTAACAACATAATCAACCTTCTAAAAACTCTGGTCCCTCTCGGAACCACCGGATTTATTTAAATGTACCCAATGTTCTCTTAAAATGACAAATAGAGTAAAGAGGATTTAGGCAATCATGCCCAATGTCCTTTTAAAAGAACAAAAGATAGCAACCTAATTCCTGCAAGAATCAGTCAAGCACAGTAATTTTGTACCCCAAAAAAATAATAAATAAAATGTTTCATACGAAAGTTGCAAATCTCACCGAAAGTTGTTCCGGGCAGGACCGTTTTGAAATATATTGTCCTTTAAGAATGACAATGGGCATATTGAGAATGTAAGTAACTAAGCGCCTGGGCAGGACGAGGGTATATTCCTTGTTTTATTCTCGTTGTATATTTACGCTAGAATAAAATATTAACTTATTTGTACAAATACTTTCTCGCTTCGTAATAATTATTTATTTTAATTTGTGTGCAGAACCTCAGAAAAGGTTTTCTGCAGAACTAAAGAGGAGTCTGCGCTACACCTGGCAAATACCACAAATCGCCAAGAATGCTAAAACAATTTAATTTCCCGCGCTCGGCAGAAACTTGAGAAGTTAAGGTGTTCCGTCTTACAGCGTTCCAGAGTGCTACGTCAAAGAGGCGACCAATCTTATTGCATTTTTAAAAACCCTCAAGCAATGTCACAACTTTAGTATTGCAATATTTTGTCGCTGCTGACATGACAGTCCTAAAAGTATGAAACTTTGTTTAATATTGTCCAAGTGAGATTATAGTCAAGTTTTCCGAAATTCAACTTTTGCTTTTGTGCACATATGATATATTGTGTCAATACATACATTTTTGCCTAAAAATACCCACTGCGTTACCTACTTTTGCCGTCTAGTTGTGTTTCTTGAGGGTTTGTGTTCTAGAAAATATCCGAGACTAATTTATTATCCTAGTGTAACTTCTCCATATTCGGCATCACCAAATGAATTCCCACTGAAAAACAATACTTTAAGATGGTGAATAGGGGTGGAAGAAGAAGAAGAATAACAATATTTGAAGAAGCTCAGCTTTGGGCGAGTGAGCCACCAAAGCCTCGGCAGTTTGGCACAAACCTCGCGGCTTTGTCGCCACTCAAAGCCTTAATTGAAGCACTCATAATTAATTGCTCTGACTATTATATTTTTGATTGCTGTGAGACTTAATCCTTTGTCGATGAAGGCAGAAACGTTATTGGTTTTCGCTTTCTATTTTAGGGTGTTTATTAAGCGTTGCATAAGTAAGTGCAAATAACAGAAGATAATAATATGTAGTAATCTGAAGATAGAGTATGTTATTAGTATAAAGCTAAGTTTCATAAGAAGCCCCATATTGATTATACATTGTAAAGTAATTTAAGTTGCCAAAATCAGATTTAAGTATAATGATTACTAACAATATGAATTCAATCGATAATACCATTAAGATAGTGAATGAAACACAAGTAACATTTAAATCTTTCTAAAGCACGGGACCAAAATTACTAAGCTATTTCGTTTGCATGTAGAAAGGACAGACGTTTACCATCATATTAAGTTAGTGGATACTCTAATACTGCTGACATTTTGTAGCCTCGTGCAAGTTTTGTAACATAAAATAAATAAACTGCTCCCACCCATAAGCTTACAAAGTAGAAACACATTCGGAATATTGTCCCTATGGAGGCAGTAAGGAGGAAAATTAAGTTTCTAAATACATATGAACCGAATATATTCTTTGTTTGCTACTAATATTGTCACTGGTAATAAAAGATTAAATGGGAGTGGGTGGGGCATGTGTGTAGAATGCACCCGAATAGATGGGCCCAAATCGTCACGCGATGGATACCACCAGACGGCTACCGACGTAGGGGTAGACCTAGAAAGAGGTGGAGTGACGATCTGTCCAGCTTCTCGAGAGATTGGGAGTCGTTGGCCGCTGACAGAGACGTATGGAAAGAATTAGGGGAGACCTTTGCCCAGCAGTGGGATGATATAGGTTAGATTAAAAAACACAGAAAATTATGGTGTCACTTTTTACATCAGACCTTTTACGAAACAAAACAAACTTTAATAATGCTGCCAAGGTCTAGACCAGGGATGCACAGACCGCGGCCCGCGGGCCGCTTGCGGCCCGCCGGTCGAATACTGGTGGCCCGCCGACAGCAAAAATAATACTCTCGTACATTCGAAAAATATTGAATTCTATTCCAGAATAAAACCAAAAAAATATGTACGAAAAGTAATTTGAATCTCGCGCGCGCGCTCTTAAGTGCACGAATTCCCGATTGCTCGCGTAGGTAGATACACGAAGCTTCCAGAGTCGGTTTCGAGATTTCTCCAGACAGTTTTCGACTCTATACGCGCGGTATAAAAGCCACGCTAACCGCAGCGACCGATAGTTCGGTTTTAATTTGAGTGAAGTGTCAATAGTTCTAGTGTAGATTTTAACTCGACTAGCCGGTGTCATATATTTTGATCCACATTCAACGTAGATTTCCCGTCAAGTGCCGTGTATAATTGTGTTGGGAAATCGTAAGTAAAACTCTGTTATTAATAAGTGTTTCCCTACCTATTTAAATCAATCTACCTAAATAAAAAAGGATGGGTAATTTAAGTAGGTACTGTAATTGTTTTTAGGTGCTGTGTTAATCCTAGCCAGGATTAGAACGCAACATGGACAAGCCAGGACCTAGTAAAAAACGTAAGGTTAAAGATGAAAATCGGCAGTTTCAAGAAATTTGGACTGAGAAATACTTTTTTGTATGGTCGCATAATAAAGTCGTTTGTTTAATTTGCAAGAATTCTGTTGCGATTGCAAAGGAATATAATGTAAAAAGGCACTATGAAACGCAGCATCCTACTTTTACCAAGTTTACAGGCGAATTAAGAAAGCAAAAAATGTTGTCATTAAAACGGGAGCTTATTGGTCAGCAAGCTATGTTTACAAAACCCATCCAAGATTCAGAAACAGCTACAGAAGTTAGTTATGAAATTTCTCGAATGATAGCAAAGCGCAGTCGCCCCTTCAATGATGGGGATTTTGTAAAAGAATGCATAGAAATTGCCGCTAAGAAAATGTGTCCAGAAGCAGCAAAAAAGTTTGAGAAAATTCAACTGAATCGTATGACTATCCAAAGACGTATTATGTCTTTGTCAGGTAATATTGCGGAACAATTAAATGAAAAAACTAAGATCATTGAATTTTTTTCATTAGCACTCGACGAATCCACTGATATTACTTCCACAGCTCAACTTCTCATATTCATACGAGGTGTTACTCAAGATTTTGAAGTCTTAGAAGAGTTGTTAGGAATGTGTTCATTGAAAGGTCAAACCAGAGGAGTTGATATACTCAATGTACTTTTGGATGAGTGTTCAAAAACTGATTTGGACTTATCAAAATTATCGGGAGTTGCCACTGACGGTGCTCCTTCGATGATTGGTGTCAATTCTGGGCTAGTTACTTTGCTGAAAAAGCATATGCAAGAAAAAAACATAAACGCTGAAGATCTCATGCAGTTTCACTGCATTATACACCAAGAAGCCCTCTGTTCTAAAAAAATTGAATTTCAAAATGTCATGAAAGTGGTAGTTTCGACTGTAAATTTCATAAAATCACGAGGACTCAATCACAGGCAATTCAAACAATTCCTTGATGACATCGAAAGCGAATATGGAGATTTACTGTATTATACAGAAGTAAGGTGGCTAAGTCGTGGATTGACCCTGGAACGATTTCTAAATTTAATAGAAGAAATTGGAATATTTCTGGCGGAAAAGCAAAAGGATGTCCCGGAACTTAAAAATCCTGATTGGTTGTGTGATTTGGCTTTTTTAGTTGACATTACAAATCATTTGAATGTCTTGAACACACGGCTTCAAGGCAAAAATCAACTGATATCCCAGCTCTACGCTCACGTATCATCCTTTCAATGCAAGCTGACACTTTTCAGATCGCAATTGAATTCTGGAAATTACAATCATTTTCCGAATTATAAGAAAATGGCTGAAAAATTCAACAAAACTGCGATTAATTTCAGTTATGTAGAAAAGCTAGATATTTTGATTCAATCTTTTCAAGAAAGATTTTCGGAGTTTAAAAAAGTGAAACCTCTGTTGGACATATTCAGCAATCCTTTCACGATTTCAGTTGAAAATGCGCCAGAGTCAATGCAGTTAGAAATTATCGACATTCAAAACGACCAAGATTTACACAACAAATTCAACGAAGGAGACTTGCTGAACTTTTACCGCTGCATTGATAAAAATACGTACAAAGAGTTGCGCATAAACGCTCTGAAATGTGCCAGCTTATTTGGTTCTACCTATATATGTGAACAAACCTTTTCAATACTAAATAATAATAAAACAAAAAATCGAAACCGCCTTGCAAATGAAAGTTTGGAAGCAGTTTTACGTGTTGCTACAAGTAAATTTGAGCCAAATATAAAAAAGATTGTAAGCACTATGCAGTGCCACGCTTCAAATTAATAAATTCTTTTTCAATTTTAATACATAATTATCAATTCTTTATTGTCTTTAATTACCTATACTTCTGGCGGCCCGCCATCAGTTCATAATTTGCCCGAGTGGCCCCTAGTCTTAATAAGTCTGTGCATCCCTGGTCTAGACACTTTACTATACCCGTGCTAGGAGTGTATCAGACACAAAAAGCAACACAATACGCTCTACTTTGTATATGCCTCACCATTATAATATGGAGCAAGAACGTATTTTGCCGGTGCTGACACGCTCCGTGCATGAGACGCGACAGTGTTGGTAGTTAACGGAACGGTCTAGTGGGAACAGTATCATAGTTTTCAATACAAAGAATATTTTTTGCCTAATACGTTCCTAGCATCGGTAGAAACCTTACCTATTGTACATTCACAGAATCCTAAAATTCATAAACATGCTCCAGTAAGTACTATGATAAAGTACATACATACAGGGCAAATCATAAAGGCATGTTTCACAAAATTGGAAACCGAACCACATGACGCGTCGCGTCGGTGTGAGGAAATTCTCTTCTCGGAGCAATTTACAACTTCCAAGTAAACTAAAATATATTTATTGTCAACAAAGCAGTTTGAAGCCATGTCCCACCCATCCGCGCCATGTTAGCAAACGCGACTACGCTCACCAAGCATATTACGGAAAATATTTTCCGCCACAAACGAGTATGTGCACACCGACACCGCACCGCCATTAGGAGCGGAGCTAATTCGATGAGCACGGTAATTGCTTCAAGATACGCTACTGTATCAAATGTTGTAAGTTCTTGCTTTTACGTCAAAGAAATATCTTTTTTAATAGTATCGAAAGGAGTCAAAAAACATATTTTTGATAGAAAACCTGAAACTATGCCTAAACTACAATCATCTGTTGTATTGTTGTGTTAAAGAGATGGTAGAGATATTTATTCAAATCGTTGTTCGTAGGATCAGTTACACCGATGAAAGTACACGTCATTTCATTATCTTTCAAATTAATTGGTTATGATTAGGTATAGAGCTTCGATTGATGACACCTTTTTAAATTATAACTAATCTTGGCCTTATGTCACTAACAGGTAGAAATCTCCTCTATACCCTTAGGTCCTACATAGTACCTCTATAATCAAACCTTTTCTGCAGGAAACGATAAGTACATCAAAATCAAAACTAGGTTCATAATTTTAAACAGAAGCTTAGCACCACTAGTGAATTAAATTTTATAAAACAGCATAACTTCGGCGGGTGCGGAAAATGTTTGGAAACCCGCAGACATGGTTCTTCCATTAGCAGACAAACTGCTAACTCGATATACCGCCCAATTAGACCGTCTCGAGCGAGGCGTCTAAACTGATTCCTACTATGTAACGAGTTAGGTATTATCAAATATTTTCGGAACTAGCTATCTCTCTCACTCATACTTGCACAGCCTTGCAAAGAGATGGTCCCGTTTGCGCGCGCCAATTTAGTCATTTGTCTTCCTTCAATCGTTTCTTGTAAAATAGCTCATTATTGAATATGTACATACCACAAGCTGTACGCAAAAAACACGGCAAATCGATGTACGATATCGATATTAGAAGAGATAATCGATCCATTCGATCAAACTAGAGGTCAAAACAAAAATTGATGACCCGAAGTAACATCCCAAAAATATATCCCATTAAAAAGCTGAGTTATCATTTATTTTGTATGGGAAATTGGGCTCGTAAGTAGTCCGTCCACTACCACTGATTAGCTTTGCTCTGTATTATTAAAATGTATTATTCTGAGCCTTTATTCACTACGTACGAAATCTACGGGAGAAGTCTTGCAGAGTAGGGCCCCATATACAACTTTAACGTTACACACTTGCTGCATAGAAACGTATATGTAATCATTTTATAACTCTTCTTAATTAGCGAGTAACTAGCTATAATAGGAAAATATGGTAGTATATGAGATACTGAAAATGCTTTCAACATTAGCGATGTTAGGGCTCAGTCAAAGTAATGTGTATACTAGAGTAAAAGCAAATTATTCTGTGTTCTCTAGTAAAAGGTATTACTACGACTAAGTGAGTTATCATATAGTAAGCTAAAAGCCAGGCATCTAATATATTCACATACAAGATTTCGTTATGTTAGTTACAGGCTAACAATCTGAGCGTGCACGTATAAAACGGAACTTTAACCAATTTCAATATTGAATCCCCTACAGCACCAATCAATTTGATTGAATTCACGTACCGTCGACAAAGTAAAACGTTCAAGAATAATTCATTAACGTCAAGCAAAAACGGCGCGTTTCGCCATAAAATTATGATAAAAAATCCAATCTGTTGATGGGTAAGTTGATTAGAGTAAGCGTCAAAAGACGTGTTACTTGCCACAGCTCCGCCAATTGACCTAAAAACTCACGATAAAAACTGCACCCGACCTTCGGCGACAATGTTGGATAAGAATATTGGAGAAATTGTGTGCACATTTTTCATGTTTAAAACCATCGTTGGGTAAGCAAACTCTGCATATATCATCGATCGAATCAGTGAATATGAACTAAATTAAGCAAATATTGTCACACGAGATATAAAGAAAATTATAGAATTTTTTACTCAATTTATGTATTAAAATTGAAAGATTGTAATCAGAATCAGACGATATGACATAAAAATATATGTTTGAATAAAGAAAGCTCGAACATTTCCAATTCATTTTTATAATCAAGCCTGAAATAGAAACAAATACTTGCTTTTTTACGCAGCGAAGGCACTAGCAAAGAAAATATGCAATGAAAATGAGTGGAATTTCTCATATTCCCAAGGCAAAACGAAAGGTTGAACATAAAACATTTCACAGTAGAGTTGCACCAAGATTTATTAATGTTTCCTTGCTTTCTTTAGCCGCGACGCCTGAAAATAAGCCGAGCTCACCGCGAACTAATTCAATGGAGCGCACTTAATTACTTATCTTGAAAACAGCTGCCTCTGCACATAACCGGTAATACGGTGACCGAAGGTGTATACTTAGCGACTCTACTATCGATGCTTACGTAGGCTATTATTATTGGCTAGAAGGCAATAAGTGCTTAACGAAATATTAGAAAAAAGCAGGACAGTAGCTTGAACTCGTACTGGGGTAGGTTTCATTTGACTTCAAAAAGGAGGAAGTTCTCAACTAAACGGCCGCAATGCGATGGCACCGACACCAATTTTAAATGGAGTCCTTTTTAGGGTTCCGTAGCCAAATGGCAAAAAACGGAACCCTTATAGTTTCGTCAAGTCTGTCTGTCTGTCTGTCTGTCTGTCTGTCTGTCCGTCCGTATGTCACAGCCACTTTATTCTGAAACTATAAGCATCACATAGCTGAAACTTGGTAGGTAGGTGTATCTTGTTCACCGCTTTCCGATTCAGATACAAAAAGTAAGAAAAAATAATATTTAAGGGGGGGCTTCCATACATGAAACTAAAACCTAAAAATTTTTTTTTACTCAAACCTATGCGTGTGGGGTGTCTATGGATAGGTCTTTGAAAATAATGTTGAGTTTTCTAAAACCATTTTTTCTAAAAGTGTAAGGTTTGAGATATAGACGCTTCCAAAGTGGTAAAATGGGCGTCCCCCCCATCTAACTTTTGAACTAAGAAAGTGAACATTTTGAAAAAAATATATGATGTAGATCTCAACAAAAACTTGCAACGAAAATTGGTTTGAAGGAGATCGAACCAGTAGTTTTTGAGATATTGCACATTTTTATCAACCGCAAATATAACTTTGTCTTTCATACAAACACTATGAAAAACAAAGTTAATTTTGCTGTCACAATATATTGTGATGTTTTCGTTAAGTGACAGTAAGTGAACCCTGAATTCAGTTAAGGGTGGCACGGAACCCTCAGTGCGCGGGTCCGACACGCACTTAACCGGTTTTTTCAAAACGTAAATCGTTTATAAAAGTGAAACCGACTGCAGAAACCAAATGCACCAAATAGTCTTAGCATTTGGTTTCTGCAGTCGGTTTTACTTTTATTCTCTTTAATAGGTACTTGTTATTTTTCACAAGCATATATTTTTTCTCTCACAGTAACTTTTAAATGCATTGAATCATTTGGCCTAAACTGAATCATTGTCGCCGCCATTCTTCCTCTCATTCGCCCAGGATGCTTACTAACTAAGGTAATTCAATTAATTACCTTAAACCTGCTTCTTTGACGTTCAAGCGTTTACCTTATCGAGCGGTTAGCCTTAATTCCTATTGTATGGATAAAGTTTAGCTGCTGCCAGCGGCGGTCTATTGAATAACTTGGCAAAAGTATGCTGTTATCTGAAAAGTTACACTCGAGTAACTTTTCGCTTACAATTCAATGTGGATGGGGTAAAATCAGGATCAGTTTAACACCAAAATAGGCAAAAGTAGTATTAGACTCGTGTTTAATATTAACTATTGTATAATAACATACGTTTTAATAATAAAAAACATAGGTATGTTAAGTATTTTGAAATAGCATTAATCAGTTTAATGTTCGATCGCCGCCTAATCAATTTCAAATAAAAATTGCATGCACGCACGACACAAGGGAACTTCATGGCGTCACCTCAAAGAAAACAACGCAAGGTGAAAGTGTTTCTTTCTCTTAAGGTGGTCTCGTGCCAAAGACGTCAATAGAACCTATTAATTTACCATTTACTTGATCAAAATTGTAACATACTTATTTCCCACCGTTACGTTCTTACCTAGTTCACGCACCACCTTTACAGATTCATCGTGTTTTCCGAAGACCCGCCCTTTTCTTGAGCCAGTTACTATAATTATCAATCAATTTCGCCCAAGCGAGCCATTCCACGTAACTTTTAAATAAATAACCCTACGAAATTAAATTGTTAGTTACATCGGGCTATTTGCCTGTTTCCGACAATTTACATTTAGTTTTAGTGAGTTCCGTAGGAATTCTCTCATTTATGTGCCGTTCTATTATTATTAGGGAAACCGCATTTCCCTAATATTATTTTGAAAATGTGATAAACAACTGCACGAGGTACGACCATGTGGACTTAGCTTTTGTTACCATGTGAAATTGTGAAGCTTGCTTTTTCTTAGGTCTAAAACTTCCAGAATATTCTAATTTCTCGTATAAACACTATCAGGTTTAGTGTCACGCTTTTCGAGGTTTTGCTCTATTATGTTCATTCTATAGTTATCAGTATTTACTTTTTATTTAGCGATTGTCAATCTTATTGTTTGAAACCCTGATTGTTAAAAGCTATAACATAAAATATCCTATTTCCAATTAATGATTAGGGGTAAAAAAAGACAACCGGCGTTATTTCTGCAACAGAACCCTAATCGAAATTAAATCTTATCCACAAAAACAGAGTTCGTGACACACAAATAATTACTTCACGCCTACCAGCAAATGGTTCTAAAGTTAATCCCATTTATAACTCTGTTTTCCGTTTTGTTTTAACTTTAATCCTGCACTGGAGTTGGCTCATTGCTAAACAATCAGGATTATAAATAATTGCTCACGTGCCTTTGTGAAATAACTTTTTTTTTGTTTTGCCTTCGAATGCAATATACAACTTTTGATCTAGGTTACATTACGTTATAATTATTTGTGTCAGTTTCTCAATTAATGTTAAATGTACAACAATTTATTATAGCAAGAACCCGTTACGAACCTTGAATTATATGATTTCTACTAACTAATTCTGCTCCGAAAACACAGTATCTTAGTTATTTTTGCAAAATTATAAACTTCTGTGTAATACTGAGGTATTTACCAATCGATATAATAACTCTACAAGCACCAATTACGCCCTGTTATATCCCGCTACCCAATACCGAAGCACAAATAAACAGAATTAATTGGAAAGCCGACCCATCCCGGTTCTAACTATTCAATTCAATTATAGCTTCCACGGAAAATATATGCATTCATCTATAAAATTATTCTGAACTGATTTGATTACTACAATAAAGGACGAACAGGGATGAAATGGCCAGTTTAACGTAGAAAGTTTTCTAAATGATCTGATGATCAGTCACGTGTATTTAAAAGTTATTGTAGACTCTGCCTGCAATGATTTAAGTATAAACGTGACTCAAAATTTTACTTAAATTGTGTAAAATTTCGAAGGTACTCGTATGTACGCAAAAAATAAAAGCCTCTAAAAGAAAACGGCCCTTGAAAATTAAAATCAAAACAAACAGATTCCGTTGCCGGATAATGAAACGTTATTTGCAAAGCTCAAGTGCAAAATGGAACGCAAAAATATTTGACCTACATATTCAATGGTTATTGTTACAGGGGCGGCTCCAGGGGACTCTGAATACTCCGTATACGTGGGCCGGTGGACTGAATGCGGGCCCTCAGGGGCCGACCATGCCAGGGCCGTGGAAAGGTAATGTATCAAATAAAACCTTATGAATAATTAAAAATGCAATATCTTTTTACGTCCGATGGTAGGTGAAATATGGTAACTGAAATTAAAAATGTTACGACCGTAATTACAATTAATATTAGTGACTAACGAGACCGTTTTTACTGGATTTAATAGTTGATTTTCATTCTTTTGAATACGCAAATCAAACTTTGTCAATAATGCTTCGTTAAAGAAAAAATTCAAGCGAAGATAACAGGCATTTTCAATAAGTATTCTGTTCGCTTCGAGTTTTTTGTATCAATGTATCAAAGGCCTCACTTTGAAATATCAACAAGCGAGAAATGGTGACTGGAAATGACGTGCCCGTTATGTTTAATATCTCGTTGAAGCTACAAAGACATGCGTCCTATTTTTGGTTCGAGAAATGGGTACATTTCCTCGAAATTCTATACAGTTGACAGTTGGACATGAAACGAGACGGCTACGGCTGTGACTTTTATTATTACAAGAAGCATGATTTTTATACGTTTGAATAGAATCTTATGTACTATCGATACGGGCAGGAAAGCGATTTCTAGCGTAGAGAAATAAAAGTGATCAAGATTTTTTTCAACTACTTCTACCCTTGTTGTGATTGCTGATTGTTGATGTAAGAGTTGAGTTTGACCAATTCCGGCACTGCCGGCCTAACGTTTAAGATAAAAGCGAAGTAATAAAAGTCACCAAGACATAAAACGAATTCCTGTGAAACGAGATTGGAATTTTAAACACTTTTTTTCTTTCTTGTAAAGTATTTATTTTAGGAGCTTTACAAGAATGGCTTACAAATACCTTTAGGGTCTTATTTAATTGTAAATACCAAATCGGAAGTTTGAATTTGTAGAAAAACCCTCGATAAACTCATGCTGTGTAGTCTGGGAAAGATTTAGGTGCACAAAAGTTTTTGACGGTATACTTAAAATCACACTCCAAAATACGAAATTTGAAAGCTTGCATGCTGTGTGAACAAACATGACGACGCGTTTGGTGTATTGGTTAGCGCTCCTGACTTATATGCCGGCCGTCGCGGGTTCGAACCCCGCAAGGGGCAAATGTTAGGGTAATGAGTACGAACGTTTGTACCTAAGTCATGGATGTTATATGTATTCAAGTATTTATAAGAGACGCCCCGTCATAATCCTTGTCTGGTACTTTGTAACACAAGGAAGAAAATTCCTTATCACAAAACCCGACAATTGGTGTGTTGTCTGGCGCATATCCATATATCTATATTTTAGGTACCAGTTTCTGGAATTCACTATAGATATGCTCAACATGCAGTAAACCCGATTGCTTGTAATGTTTTGAGACATTTAGTGCCTTAATAATTTACGAAGAAAACCGCAATTTTTGAACGTTTATTTAAAAAAATATATTATAAAAAGGCCGCGCACTCTTGCACAAGAGTGCGGCACTGATTGTGTGAATTGTGATTATTTACTTTATATGTGCACTTTCAGATACAACTTGCGCGAGTCGGACTCGCTAGTGCACACGCCGCGGCTCGGCCTGCAGCGGCGGCAGGTGCAGTGCCGCCACAAGGATGGCAGGTTCGTCGAGAGCATGTGAGTAAACCAACAATGTTATTCTACTTACAAGTATACGGATGCATTCATAGGTTTCCGCTATTAATACGTTCCAGGACACTATTCCAGAAACAATAGATGTTTTACTGTTTTCACTCACTGTCCCGGAAAGTGTTAAGATAAAATGCCTATGGAAGAATTTCGATTAGAGTATAATGGTACATGTAAATGCATTGTACATGGATCCCTTAGGGTTCAATCGATTGAATAATCAAATTCTAAAAACCTGGTTCTCCACAGAATTTTCAAACTAGAAGATGAAGAACGTAATACATAACTAGGTTTGCGTAACGGTTTGAGAGACTAGAAAATGCTTATGACTGAGACCAACCATATAATTTCGCTCCACCTTTTTTTGCAATCAAGTTATGATGCGAAATGCGTTTACTCTGTAATCATATCACACGATGTTAAAAGTAAGTTGAGTATAAAACAGTGAAAATACTTATTGTTATTCCCTGGTAAATATAAGTAAATTGCAAATGCACGGCAGGCAAATTTTAATTAACGTTACAATATATTCAAAAGCTGACGTTTTCCATGTGACAATGAGGAGAGAGTTCCCCAGGGACGTATTTTGTAAACGGTCTTAATTAAGCCGTGAAAGGCGAGCTCCGGGCTGTGATTAAACTGATGTATGATGCAAATGTGTTACTGAGATGTCGCTTTATATTGTACTCGGCTCTGCAGTATCCCTTTCAGTACCTAGACTACTAAGACGTAGCATTCCTTACCTTCATCCAACATAATTATATTGTACCTAACATTATCCAGTTTAATATTTCACATACCTATTCCTGAATATATTACCCTGAAACAAATTCGTCTTGCCATTAGAAGTCAGTGCGCATAATGTGAATTTATGTAAATGTTTTCACTTGAAGTTACCAACACAGAACAGGTTGGTATCGTCTTCAAGTTTTCTCCGTTATACAAGAAGTTTTACTGTAAACGGAGATGTTTACAGAATAACTTAACAGCGAATGTGAAAATGTATCTGCCTAACTTGGATTTTGATCCTAACTGTTCAAGGAGTAGATCTACCTTCATGAAACAGAAAACCACGAAACAAAAGGTTTTCGTTATGCGACACTTAATACAAAATAGAACCACAGCTGAAAATGATATTGAGTGGTTTTTACATTATTAGACTAGAAGCTAGAAGGTTCTACGTACAAGACCTAGATAGATACCCACCAGGGTCTTCCAATTACGTCGGCCTACGTGTGGAATGCGGAGTGCATGTTTGCGTTCGGCCCACTAGATCCGAGCTAATTAAACTGTAATCCTGATATTAGCTCGTGTATGCGCTGACACTACGTTACGATATCATTAGTTCGTTTGTTAATTAATTCAGTAATTATTTGTGTTCCAACGAGCTTTGAAAATGATCCGTTTGATTTGTTTTTCAGTATTCATTGATGTTATAAAAACTTTCGTATTAGATTGAAGCATGAAGAAATATATTTACTAACTTACTTGCCTGCTCATTACCCCCGCATAACTGATATGCTTTTGAATTTGTGATCTAAGGAATCTCTCTTTGCATTATTTTTCGTCAAAGAACTCTTTTTAGTCAACGTTCTTTTTCAATTTTTGAAAGTACATTCGGCCAGTGTCTATCACGGAGCGTAAATATTTTCTCGAAAAGGTTTTATTTTTCAGCTCGCGTAATTACTGCATCATTAGAGCTGTCGCAGCAAAGACTTTGCGTCGCACACTTGACATCTATAACTTTATACGTGTGCTGTAAAGCACGTTAAAAAATGCGGGGTATGCATGCTGCGCTCCATATTTAAATTGAATCGTTTATTTTCACAAATAATAATCTTTAAGGATAATTTTAAGAACACCACCTGCAATCACAACTATATATTTTAATTCTGCTTATATTATGTTCATGTTATTCAGTTTTGTAAGAAGCATTTTGAATCTTGTTATCGATGGATTGGATTGGAGCACGTATCAAAAATTCTCCGTGTTTCTTATAAGAGTTTGAGTACCTACCTTTATACATCACGATTCAAACAAGCGAGCTTCTTTGTTATAAGAAGAAAATATAAGTAAGTATAAGCAGATCACTTATCCCGCCGACGGAACTTACATTAAGTATTATAATGGTACATAAGTTTAAAAGCTTTTTGCAGGAAATCCTTCTTACAAAACTTCGTCGAAGTAGCTCGTTCGCAGCGGGTATTGATCTAATGACGACATCACATAAAGCGGAAACTTGCAAAGTATGAACCACAACTAAATAAGTAACAGTATAGGCAGGTATAATCTGTCCAGCATGCATATACCTAAGCGGCCTTTCGTCTCTACTACATAGAGTTGCTGTAATTTAACAACATTGAATTGCCATGGCAGAATACTTTTTAAACTTGTTGAAAATGTATTAAGTTTTATTTTACTTTATGCCCAAACTTATGTCCATCGAGAAGTTGTGATACTTACATTTCAATTCAATTCAAACGACAACATTTCTCAACGATCATTCTCACTATCCAGAAAATATGCTGAATCATGTTCCATTGTATGCACACAGCGGTTCAGACCATCAATCTGGAAACGCGAGCGATAAGAAAAATGCTTGTTTTATTAGTTGCAAAGTTCGTGGCTATAAGAATTCTAGGATTTATCCCCGAGAGTTCGACCAGCATTTATAGCTAACTAGCTTAAACTAATTAGCTCAAGTATCAAGGAAAAGCTGCATTTGGTTCGTATCTATGAAAAACTAGTGATGTAGAATCAAAAATAGGTACAGTTACGTACGGTACGTTATCAACTGAGTCTTGAGGAGTTGAGGCCTTAATACCAATAGAGATAGGAATATACAACGCACCTCTGTATCGGTTAGTGCATGCGAGATAAACAAGAAACTGACAGGAGTTGACAGGACTCGGTTGATTTCACCACTGAATACCTTTATTTAGCTCTTCAGTAGATTACACTTTACTAAATTTGATATCGCCATACCTACATACTGAACTCTAGAACTCATTACCATATTCAACAGTCTAAATATTCTTTATAAAGCGTTATTCAGATGTGCCATGGATAATTTCTGAATATCCTTTTCACTTATTTGCTTTAACTCCTATAGCCTGTATCTGCAGTTTAATCCCAATAACAACGTTTTTCAGTGAAGGCTAGTCTTCCCTTGCAGATAAACATTATTTTTTACTCAGGTACTGCGGATCATCTCTCGCCATCATCGGAACGCTGCGAGTGTGCGTGATCAAGGAAGACTGCTCCTTGGGCGAGTGGTTGCCATGGCGGCCTCGGTCCGATGGGGCTCTTGTGCGCACGCGACGCCTAAGAAAGCTACCGCAAGGTATCAAACTGTTCCCAGTGGTTTAGTACTCTTGATAGTTCCAGTTATTGGTAACGTGCTCTACTGAATTCCACAGGTCTGTTCGCTGTTTGAAATGCTAGTTAATAATTCGGTTAATTGAAATGCTAGAGTAGTAGTAACATTAGTAGACAAACTTTAAGACATAAATTGACATGCCCACATGACACGACAAACCCTGAGATGGCGTTTGTAATATGGATTCATGAATCAGGGTCATTTATTTTTTGTTTAAACTTCATGCACAAACAAACTGTACCTTCATATGGCAGACTTAATGCCAAAAGCACGTTCTACCAGTCGACTATAGGTCCAGATTATATACAGGCAATGCAATGAAAGTGATAATAGAAGGACAAAAGACAGTACGTGACAATAATGCTCATATTTACAAAACGTATCTAAACAACCTCTCAGGTTCTTGTTCTACCATTTTTATTTGCATTCCTTTTTCTTATGAATATGAATATGCGTTTTGTCTTTGTCAGGTGGTGGCTATGAATGTGACGTGGTGGAGGAGGTCAAACCGGCGGCTCTAGAAGCCAGCGCTCACTGGACCCCAGGCCCCTGGGGGTCCTGTCGGGTGGCCGTTGAGCAACCTGCGGCAGTGCTGCCCGGTAAGTCCCAAGACCAATTAGATTTTCACATATACATATAACAGCGTCAGGTAAGGAACTCTAGAGACTTCGGGTGGAGAGTCCTATTCCCAAACTACAGAGGTTTGTTAGGAATATGTCTACTATGATAAATGAAATTAATTGATAGATAACTCTTTACTCAATGTGTTTACAAAAAAAAAACAAATATTGACTGTCTAATGAGGTCTTATCGCAAGCTAAACTCTTGTTACATTACAACTTAAATGTATGCTACTACCTATTGGGATCGTGTGGGATTACAGGGTTTCTAACTATTGGAGGACGTTGAAGTGACAAATGGCTGTCATTACGAAAAATAATTAAAATTAAGTTATTTCAATGAAACATAGTATTATCCATACTTTTTATTTAAATATAATGCACAGATACGTACTTTTTGTACTAAAATTGCTAAAGAAATGGACGTCCGCCAACGTTGTTCTTTGCACTACGAGCGCTTTCATCGATTTGAGTTCTGACCACCTACTTCGGATACAGCAAATAACAGACACAAAAAATAGCATGAAGCAATCTCTTGCCTAACTTTTTTGTCATCAGCAGCAACAGACGACGACAATGACGACGCGGACGACAACGACGCGATCTATGACGAGGATGATGACGAGGCTGATGAGGATGACAAAGAGGCCCCGGAGGCGAATTGCGGTGGAGGCGTGCAACGACGAGAGGCCACCTGCGTCAGGGCTGACGGCAGACCGCTGCACCCGGCGCAATGTGCGCACGCGCCGATGCCTACCTTGGTGCAACCTTGCGAGGTGATTGTTGCTTGTAAAGTGTAACGACCTAGGTGCAGAGGCTTTGCAAATGCAATATGCCCACCTCCTTACATTATATCCGCCATCACTCTCACATCACACACACATTTTATACCAAGTATAAAAAACCGGCCAAGTGCGAGTCGGACTCGCGCACTGAGGGTTCCGTGCCAACTTTAACTGAATTAGAGATTCTTACTTCCACTTAGCCAAAATACCACAATATTTTGTTGACCGCAAATATAACTTTGTTTTTCATAGTGTTTGTATGAAAGACAAAGTTATATTTGCGGTTGATAAAAATGTGCTGTATCTCAAAAACTGCTAGTTCGATTTCGCTCAAACCAATTTTCGTTGAAAGTTTATGTTGAGATCTACATTATATATTTTTTTCAAAATTTTCACTTCCCTAGTTCAGAAGTTAGATGGGGGGGGACGCCCATTTTACCACTTTGGAAGCGTCTATATCTCAAACGTTAGACTTTTAGAAGAAATGATTTTAGGAACCTCAATGTCTTTTTTAAAGACCTATCCATAGACACCCCACACGTATAGGTTTGGCTAAAAATTTTTTTTTAGGTTTTAGTTACATGTATGGGAGCCCCCCCTTAAATATTTTTTTTTTAATTTTTAGTATCTGAATCGAAAAGCGGTGAACAAGATACATCTACCTACCAAGTTTCAATGGTGTGATGCTTATAGTTTCAGAATAAAGTGGCTGTGACATACGGACGGACAGACAGACAGACAGACAGACAGACAGACAGACAGACAGACAGACAGACAGACTTGACGAAACTATAAGGGTTCCGTTTTTTGCCATACGGCTACGGAACCCTAAAAAACCGGTTAAGTGCGTGTCGGACCCGCGCACTGAGGGTTCCGTGCCACCCTTAACTGAATTCAGGGTCCACTTACTTTCACTTAACGAAAACATCACAATATATTGCGACAGCAAAAATAACTTTGTTTTTCATAGTGTTTGTATGAAAAACAAAGTTATATTTGCGGTTGATAAAAATGTGCAATATCTCAAAAACTACTGGTTCGATCTCCTTCAAACCAATTTTCGTTGCAAGTTTTTGTTGAGATCTACATTATATATTTTTTTCAAAATTTTCACTTTCTTAGTTCAAAAGTTAGATGGGGGGGGACGCCCGTTTTACCACTTTGGAAGCGTCTATATCTCAAACCTTACACTTTTAGAAAAAATGGTTTTAGAAACCTCAACATCATTTTCAAAGATCTATCTATAGACACCCCACACGCATAGGTTTGAGTAAAAAAATAATTTTAGGTTTTAGTTTCATGTATGGGAGCCCCCCCTTAAATATTATATTTTCTTACTTTTTGTATCTGAATCGGAAAGCGGTGAACAAAATACACCTACCTACCAAGTTTCAGCTATGTGATACTAATAGTTTCAGCATAAAGTGGCTGTGACATACAGACGGACAGACAGACAGACAGACAGACTTGACGAAACTATAAGGGTTCCGTTTTTTGCCATTCGGCTACGGAACCCTAAAAAATACAAAATCTTTATAAGGTAACTTAGTAAGTTTTCAAATATGTGGTTGCGCTTAATTTTAAACAAAGACCATGCAGTTACAAACTTCTTTACTCTAAAAAACATCACATTGAAAATATAGAAATAAATTAAATTATTTAACGACAGGTAGATCGTCAGGTATTCACATCAAACCATAAAATTAATATTCCTTTCCAAAGGGATAATAATTTTATGCATCAAACACAATGGATGTGTGACGTGTAGTGTTGAAACTAGCGTCAGTCACTTTGACTGCTAATTTCTCTAACATTACAATAGGTATACTCGTACATACCATACTCATGACTGTATTATCCAGGTACCTTGCCCTCGAGACTGTGAAGTCGGCGAGTGGAGTGATTGGGGGGCATGCCAACCCACAGATGGATGCCCACTATTTCCCGTTCAACAACTGACGACCACTGGTAAGTGTCCACATCTTCGTAACTACAGACCAACGCTGCTGAAGTTGAACCAGCCGATACGCATTTGTGATTCGTTGTATGAAATCGTACTCCTTGCTCTACATGTGGTGGCTCATGTAATCCTTAGCTGTATGTGTATTCCCTTTCTTCCAACATCCACAGCATATTCCATGACATTCTAACAAAGAATAACTTGCTCTTAGGCTATAGTGTACGCCGTAGGCGCGTGATATCAGCAGCCAGCGGCGGCGGAGCACCCTGTCCTCCTCTCGAGGAGAAGCGGACGTGCTCGACGCCGCGTTGTGCCGCTTGGAAGGCACTACCCTGGGGCCCATGCGTGCTTAACCAGCCTCATTCCACCTGCGGCCCTGGCAAACGCAGCAGGGAGCTGAGATGCGTCGGACATGACGGGGTAAATAGCTAGTCGTCCATACTTTGCGCGCGCGACGACGCGTTTGGTGTAGTGGTTAGCGCTCCTGCCCGACAAATATGCCGACAGTTGCGGGTTCGAATACTGCAAGGGGCAAATGTTTATGTGATGAGCACGATCATTTGTACCTAAGACTACCCCCGTCATAAACGTTGTCTGGTATTCGTAACACAAGGAAGAATATTCCTTATTTCGAAACCATGACAGTTGGTGTATTGTCTAGTGCATATTTATTTATATTTACTTAGCTTTAACTTCACTGACTTATCTTCTTGCCATGCTTCAACCTGATGTCGCTTGTTGTGTGACATCGTGCTGACGAGCGAAAATTACCACATAATTATGTCTTTTATCTAGTGCTAGGTATTTTAATACTAGAGATGGTATCCAAACCTAATACTTCGGATCATTGTACATTGTAAAAATATCTTATGTCCATTCTAGAAAGATGCCCAGCGCGCTTGGTGCAGCGGCAGCGGAGCACCAGCTCGCAGCGAGCGGTGCCGCATCGCTTGCGCCGGAGACTGCGTGGTCTCGTCCTGGGGCCCGTGGTCGGCTTGCTCAGCCGCCTGCGCCGCTCCCTCTCACCCCCGCCCAACCCGCTCTAGAAGGAGACACATATTGGCTCACGCATCACCTGGTAAATTCTATGGTACTTTGTATGTAGATTACGACCTCCACGATAAGCACGCTGGGTTGTAAAGCGTTGCCTCTCCGGTTGAGGTCCCGGATCAGCCACACAGAGAAATCATAAGTTTCGATATTGACTCGGGTCTAGGTGTTGAAGTACCATTGTTGCTTCTAATCTCCATAACACAAGTGCATAGGTTACTTACTTTGGAATCAGGCAATGTATGTGATTGGTGTCTCATATTGATTTATTTATTTAAAGATTGTTGTTGTGTCTAGTATCAGATTATGAATGTCTGCCTTGTGCGGAGACGGTGCCGTTTTCTTGTAAGTTCAATGTAAAGTATATGGCGAACCTACGTCGGCTAATCCTGGTATATCAACGCGCAGTTAGTCTAATTCAACAGTTTCTGAGTCCTAACCCTGGGTCTATCCAAAAAAAAACTGTTTTATCACTATTGGAACACTGTGTTAATAAACCCTATAAAAAGCTTAAACTTTTGACCTTATATGAGATCTAAGCTCTCTGTTAATGAAATCTTTGTGTTTACCTTCAGATGGCTGGCCATGCCCACCCGAAGACCAGCTCGTGCAGAATGAGTCCTGCAACACACATGCCTGTGCTACCTACTCTTGGCTTGCAACACCTTGGGGACCATGTGAAAGAAGACGCCAAGATTACATGCCCATTACAAACTACACTGATTTATCGGTAAGAGTGTCTCATATACCTACCTCATATACCTACCATATACCTATTCTCGTATAACCAAGCATAGGTGGATCTTGGTTTATGTTTAATTAGGTTTTTTAACAGGATGAATATGGATTTTCAGGATAGTGAAACAATGAACGAGAATGATGAAGAAGAACCTTGTGTTGAAGAAGGAGAGATGACAAGAGACGTAATGTGTGTCCAGAACAATGCTGATGTTGTTCGCGAAGCTCTGTAAGTGCACAATTCTTATATCTCAATTGACTATCTACTTACTGAATAAATAAATCTAAGACAACTCTGTTACTTGCAGATGTGCACCGCTCCACCGACCAGCGTCTCGACGCGCGTGTACAGTGCGATGTCGCAGAGGCTGCCGTGTCGAAGCTTGGATGCCGTGGTCTCCTTGCCCTAATACTTGCGGTAAGTGCTAAATATCAAAAAAACATTTTTTTTTCTTCTTTTTTTATTTTTTTTATTTAGTATGGGTTTGCTCTTGACTCCAGACCAAGCCAAGTTGGTACGACTAAAACGGAGTCGAAGATGGAACGAGCACGCCCAGAAGAAGCCTGTCCACTCTAACTTTCAATAGATTCGGATTGTAATCACTAGGAAACACCGACGCGGGCAGTCTTTTTTTCTTATTTGTTGGCTATGTTTATTATGTGCCATGTGACTACGCCTTAATATTGCGATGCGATGCCATGTGGCTTACAAAACAATTTAATTAAGAAAGGTAAGTAACTTATATAATGACGCATCAGCTTTACTTCCAAATACTAAATGGAAAATTATTTGTAAACAGACCCAGGCAAGCAAGTCCGCGTACGAACAGTCCACGGTGGCCCTAACTGTGGAGCTCGGCAAGAAACTCGTGACTGCCCCGTAGCGCGCTCGTGCCGACCCCGTGACGCGTCTTGGGTTGCTGGCGAATGGACGACATGTCGGTTGCCACCTGGACAGCGCTGCGGTGCTGGGTACAGGGTTAGAAGTAAGTTTCTTGTTTACTACTTTTTAGCACTTCAGTAAATAGGTGTCCAATTTGAATCTACGTTTCACATGATTAGCTGACAACAGCTATGTAGTGTAATGCCGTACTCAATATGCACTTAGGTCGTTGGGATGCAGTCTACAGTCATGATAGTGTGTAACACTGAATTGGCCTCAAAAAGCCACCTAAGTGGAATGCTTACCTGTAGTTATTTAAAGTCTAAAATAAATTTAAACATGAATGTAAAGTAAAACATAGCTCTTCCTGCTACTACCTAGAAAGAAAACGACTGCTGGTTGATATTCTCATAAATATCATGAAATTGACTCTTAACATTCATCATCATCATTATCAGCTAAAGGACGTCCACTGCTAAACATAGGGCTCCCCCACGGTATTCCTCAGACGACCTTGTAAAAATCGCGGGATCACACTGGATGCAGACCGCTCACAACCGGACTCTTAACATTACCACTGATATATTCTACCATTACACTGGTATAATCTACATACATGGTTCAGGCCTCTGGTGCGGTTCGGACTCGCACCGTGTGGAAGCCGGCGCTTGCGCAGGCCAGCTGGTGCCACAGAGCGTGGCCCCGTGCCTCGTCAGCTGCGACCTGTTCGCACCACTCACCTGCGACGTCGTCTGCAGCAACCCTTTGAAGTAAGTAGCGTAACATGATTTATTAACTTCATATTTATTTGTTTATTTATTTCCTTACATTACACTATCATTACAGGTAGACTTAACCTAATGCAATAGTGTAAAACTAATCTATACTTATCCTACTTACTTATAACCTATAATATATAATGCAGTTCTTGCGAACTCACTCAGATATTTTTTTATATTTTAGCACCTTCTAGCTAAAATTAAAAGTTTTTGTGGCTGTTTTCAGGTACTTAGACGCATCAGATCCTGATATTCCAAACTGCGTTTGCAAAAATGTTACATTGGAACTTTTACCCGCTGATTCCGACTGCATCTTACCTCCTGGGTAAGTTTACCTCCATCCTGCTTATGACTTTTATGTTTATTCTAAGATTGAATATTCATTCTGATTTCTGATACTCATAGATTGGAATGTGGAGAAGGCAGAATCCTGAGAGCGGCGCGATGCATGATCGAAGGTCGTGACGTCCCCATCGACGTCTGCAAGAAGTTTCACCCTCTCACAGGTAAACCACCATACTAAATGCTACTACAGATGTAAAATTAACTATCCTACTTCATAGATACTCGTCTCCTAAAAATGTTTTTTTCTCTCACCCTCCTCATAGGACAAAGCCGAGTCCGCGAAGCATCAACTGATGGATACTCATATGATGAGGAGTTCACGTCTCTTCTCAGAGGCGCTTGCACAGTGCGCTGTGCTCGCGACTGCGCCGCGGGGCCCTGGGGCGAGTGGGGCCCGTGCGCTGCCGAGCCCGGCTCTAGGGCCGCATTCCGCTTCAGGACCAGGTAAGATAATAATGCATAAATATTATCGCGAGAAATCTTGCACTTTTTTGTAACTTATCTCTCTCTTTTCTTTTATAGTGGCATCTATTAAATATAAATAAGATATCTAAGATCGCAGACACTGCATGCAGACTGCTCACGACTGGTCGCTGTTGAAAACCGTGGGGGAGGCCTACTTTCAGCAGTGGACGTCTTTTGGCTGATTATGATGATGATGATGATGTGGCATCCCTGCAATCATCAAAACCACAAAATATCCTCAAAATGGCTGGATGCCAAGTTGCTCCTAATCTAGTGCCGTCCTATAATTACAAAGACTCCGTTTCTGATTGAAAAATATATTTCTTTTTACAGAGAAGTGGTAGAAGAAGGTTCTGGTGGCGGCCGAGAATGCGGGGCAACTCTACAGCGAGCCACGTGTGAAGTCGGCGCGGCGCGATGGTCACTCGGCGAGTGGTCTGTATGCGCGCCGCGACGCGCTCTTTGTGGGCGGTCTATCATCAACCGGACTGTTACGTAAGTAGTCTTCTAACATACGATGTTACAACAAATTTTAAACAAGAGCGGCGCTGCAGCGAGCAATATGCGAGCTATAGCAGTGCGCTCATTGTCAGAGTTATTGCGGTCGATTTGTCATTTGTACACTATCTTACCGAGAGCAGTAGCTTTAAGGAGAAAAAAACCATAGCAATAATATTCCTTGCATAATCAATAGATGCGTGGACGCAGACGGCAACTGGCTATCAGACTCTGAGTGTGAAGCGAGCGGCGCCGGGCCCGCTCCGGCCCGCGAGGCCACCTGCCGCGCGCCCTGCCCTGGAGACTGCGTCGTCAGTACTTGGTCTGAATGGAGTCCTTGCGAACAGGTATAATTACTCATATTCTTAAGAGTTTCTTCTTGAATCTTGCTCGCCGTCGTCCTACACATTGCTACTAATCGATTAGTTCCACTCTAAAAGCTTTTCTGTCCCAACAGCCGCCAGATTTTTATGCTAAGTGCTGTGCCCACTTCCACTTGAGCTTATGAATCTTAAGGCAAGAACTTAATTTAAAGTTGCATAAAATCCCGTTAAAGTGTGAAGTTAAGAACTTAATTCATCCAAGGCTCGAACCAAAGTAAATAACTTTACATTCAACTTTCAATATATTTCGATCATCATTATTGGATAGAAGTTTATTTGACATGTTTTTTGTCATTTTAATAAACGTTTTTTCTTTCTTTCTTTCTTCTTAGACGAAATGGGGTGGACGCCGAGACCGCACGCGTGTGGTGCTTAGACCAGCGGCTGACGGAGGCGCTGCGTGTCCTCACCTCGTTGCTGCAGAGCCGTGTGCTCCTCATGCTTACTCCTGGCACGTCGCTCCATGGGATGACTGCCAGCCACTAGGTAAGGGACATCAGCATGGATTTGCTCAGACAAAGTGGGGCCGACGGCGAGACCGCCCGCGAGTGGTGCTCAGACTGGCTGACGGAGGCGCTGCGTGTCCTCACCCCTGAGATGACCGCCAGCCACTAGGTCAGGGACGTAACAGTTTTTCTAGAACTCTTTATTTACCTACATGTTACGGTGAAATCAGTTTTTTTATGTACACTGACAAAATAAATCTTATAAATGTTGTGACTCTCTTGAGTACGCATTATGAAATCATAAACAGATTGTTTTTTTAAACTCTGGTCAAACTTTTACTACGAGCATTAGGTATAAATAATCCATACAATCTGTTCTTATCTTGATGATCAAGGTAATCTGATGAGTCTTGTTTCATGTGTATCGTCATATCGTTCTTACGTATACTTAAGTACAGCCTTCAGCTTTTTCACTATGATATTTTTTACAGGTGGATCGCCATGTGGCGAGGGAACTAAGAAGAGAGCAGTCCGATGTCTCAGAAGCGATGGAGTATTCGTGAACGACTCTTACTGCCCGGTAAGCTTAATGTTCAAAAAGTTACAGAACCAGAAAACCTACAGCAGAATTAGCAGTAAAAATTTTAATCCTGGCATTTACTCTTTCAGAACAAGACAGCATCCGAAGCGAGAGAGTCGTGGTGCTACGTGCCATGTGGTGTCGACTGCGAGCTTGGAACGTGGGGACCATGGGACACATCGGCTTGTTCTTGTGGAGATACATCAGCCACCATGCACATGCGAAGGACAAGGTAAAAAAAAAATATATGCTAAAACTAGCATCTTCCAAAATATTGCGTAACCACGAGTAACAATGTTATGTCGTTATTTTTGTTGCCTTTTTAAGAATTTAGGATTCTAAATACTATTTGCTAGATCACTTTCATCTAGTTAGGTGGAGATTTAGTAGAACTTTACATTCAAACATATAAGGATTACAAATTTTCCATGAAGGAAAATGGTTATCTTTTCATCACAGTTGCACAGTTAATATTGCTTCTAAATGCCACCATCACATTGCAGACAACACTTGACATCGGCAGTATGGCCCGGAAGGGCTTGTCCAACCACGGAACAGCGAGCGCCGTGCCCCAGGGAACCCTGTCTCAGACTGGTTGCCAGGCCTTCGATAGGGTGCCATGTTCAGGTAATACTAGCCTAGACAGAAAAAAAGCAATAAATAAAAATAGTGTTTGTGAGTCTAAATTGTAAAAAGATGCTTGACGAATTTTATTAATAGTGGTATAAATAATCACAACATCGGCATTGTTTCCATCCATTTATTTCGTCTATCTTCGAACAAATGTGACAAAATCAAAATATGTTAAATATGTTGGGTAGGGGTCATGCGGAGTCCAATACTTTTTAGCCCAAAAGATAAGCCCGATCCACCCCCTTATCAAGCTATTAAAGCTTTTGAACTACCCTGCACTTTTACTATGGCTGCAATTCAAAAACTGTCCACTAAGTATGAAGAACTTATCGGTAAGAGGTCTCTGGAAAAGAGGAGGCGCTAAGTGGACGCTAAACTGCATAATTGAAGTTATTAAATTTCTCCATCTCAGAAATCATCAGGGGATGAAGCAGAGGGTACTTGCGGTTGGGGAGTCCGGGTTTCCCGGGCACGATGCGAGGTGGCGGGTGACGTTTCCGCCGCACTGTTGCCCTGGCGTTGCGCCCCAGCATTGCCTGGCCGGATCGTAGCCCCGCCCATGCACAATCAGGTATGAACTTTTAAGAAATACATTAGAGGAGATACATACATATCTGCCTGGCCAAAGTGTACCTATAACAACAAATGCTGAGATACCATATGTATGTCGCGAACTTTGGCTCCCAACCACTTTCAATGGAAAATTGCTTGCAAAAACGGACTTCAAACAAAAGACAATGTGCTATAGGTAAACCGCGAAACTGGGACGTCTCTGACGTCACTTTTGTTGTATTTTTCTCCCAAAAATTGTACTCCAAATTTTTTATTATGAATTAAATGTTCTTCTTCAAGGTAAAATAAAGATCGTTTAATTTATAGTCATGATGAGGAGTACATTAATTGTGAGGGAAATGAAAATAAAGGAGATAAAAGTGACGTCAGAAACGTCTCAGTTTTGCGGTCGACCTATAGCGATTTTGGGCATTTAGTGGTAAGGCGGCGATGACTTCAATAGTACCTACATGTCCTCAATTCATAAGTCTACTAGTACTCCTTTATCTAAAAACTATTAACGTATGGTCTCTTATTTAAGAGTAGAGGCAGGAGTCTATTCACATCGTATACCAAACCAATGCCGTTCACGTTACTTCTGTATTTAGGAAATGTTAATACGCTCAGTTTTTGTTATTGCCACAGGAAGAAGAGATCTGTGAAGTAGAGTGCGGGTGTAAGGAATCAGAAACAGGCACTCCAGGCCCTTGGGGCTCGTGGGGCCCGTGCCGTGGCGGGGCCCGCTCTCGGACACGACAACTACTAGTCCCGGCCAGGCGGACATGCAAGACACCATCCAGGTACAGTCGCCAGCACATCAGGTTACACATTTTTTGTTGAGAACTAACCCTTATTACAACTGTATTAGATACCGCAGTGTTTAACCTGACGTACTGTTGTTATGGGCTGATTTCACGTCAATGATATTCTTGTATAGAGGATAATTTTACTGTACGAGTAGCTATTGATGTGGCGAGCCCGTATTGACACTTGTGTTTCACTTTTCTTCTTCACTGGTTTATTTGTTTCTTCTGACTTGTTGATTCTGACACCTTTAATTTACTGGCTCGCCATGCTTACACTGAATTAAAAAATAGAGTTTAGCAAAGGTTTCTGGCCATCTCATGCCTTCAAATGCTTGATAACTAGAAAGTCGGTGTTTCTTTTATTAGGGTTCCGTAGCCGAATGGCAAAAAACGGAACCCTTATAGTTTCGTCAAGTCTGTCTGTCTGTCTGTCTGTCTGTCCGTCCGTATGTCACAGCCACTTTATTCTGAAACTATAAGCATCACATAGCTGAAACTTGGTAGGTAGGTGTATTTTGTTCACTGCTTTCCGATTCAGGTACAAAAAGTAAGAAAAAATAATATTTAAGGGGGGGCTCCCATACATGAAACTAAAACCTAAAAATTTTTTTTTCTCAAACCTATGCGTGTGGGGTGTCTATGGATAGGTCTTTTAAAATGATGTAGAGGTTACTAAAACCATTTTTTCTAAAAGTGTAAGGTTTGAGATATAGACGCTTCCAAAGTGGTAAAATGGGCGTCCCCCCCCCCATCTAACTTTTGAACTAAGAAAGTGAAAATTTTGGAAAAAATATATGATGTAGATCTCAACAAAAACTTGCAACGAAAATTGGTTTGAAGGAGATCGAACCAGTAGTTTTTGAGATATTGCACATTTTTATCAACCGCAAATATAACTTTGTCTTTCATACAAACACTATGAAAAACAAAGTTATTTTTGCTGTCGCAATATATTGTGATGTTTTCGTTAAGTGAAAGTAAGTGGACCCTGAATTCAGATAAGGGTGGCACGGAACCCTCAGTGCGCGGGTCCGACACGCACTAACCGGTTTTTTTATATTGGTCTTTATTATCTTTTGATGTAAAGTTTATATTTGTATGTCAGATACGTGACAATCGAGTGGGCGAACTGTACTGGAGAAGCAGATGAGGTGCCGGACCTGCTCGCGATCGAGCCGCGCGGAGACAAGCCTCGCCGTGCCTGGCTCGAGCGAGATGTCTACCACGATGGATACATAGGTGAGTGAAGAGTGCCTACAGACAGACATATGTGTAAGATACGTAACAATCGTGTGCTCTAACTGCACTGGAGAAGTACATGAAGTCCCGGATCTACTAGCGATCGAGCCGCGCGGAGACAAGCCTCGCCACGCCTGGCTCGAGCTAGATGACTACGACGGATACATTGGTGAGAGTGAAGAGTGCCTAGGTACACTGCCTACAGACATAAGAAACATAACACGTACTTAAGATCGTCCGAGCGCAAAAAATCTACACAAGAAATCCCTTGGTACACAAATGCATGTATGAAGTAGTTATTTTACAAATATTTTAAGAGTTTTAGATACTACAAGTAGGTTTACTCCTTTCACTACATCGATAAGTAGGTATTGTATGGAAACATATACCCAAAATGTTCGAAAGTAAACTGATAAAGGAATTTACATAAGAAACTTGACTATTTTTTCCGTATGCAGAGGGCAGCAGCTCATTGCTGGCAGTGGTGTGGACGGCGACTATTGTGCTGAGCTTCTACGGAGCATTCATGCTCTACCGCGGATTCATTCGGTATATTTTTTTTTCTATGTTTTCAAATTACTCTGACAGCAGGACCAAGCCGCTTATATATCAATTTTATTTCAGGTGTCTCAGAAGCAGAAAACTGAAGACCATCACCAAGGTGTAAGCTGCTAGAAGCAACAATGCGTGACAATCTTCTTGCGAGACTCGCTGCTGCGGTGTCTACTTGCTTCGATGTCTGTTTACTTCACGGCATAGAACTATTAGCTACAAGAATCGATGAAACAGTTGTGTTTAACAACTACAGTGACTTCTATTGGTTAATAAGTCTATTCTCTCTTGTCTCCAATCTTCACGGTTGAGTTTGTCGTTAGTCAATTGTTGATTTTTGACCATTGAGTACCAAAGAACTTTGTTAAGTAATGTTAATTAGTTTGAGCATACGATTTATGGTAAATTGAGTTTTAGTGTATGTTGGTTGCTATTTATACATATTATACTAACCCTCTCTTGATATACAGAAGCTTATCCCCCTCTGAAGATCTATTTTACTCACACGTTTTGAATTCGCAGTCGATAATAATTAACTTGTGTCTGTCTGTAGTTTCTAAACTCTGAAACGCTTGGCGCTACGGTATGCTGATTAGTTATAGATTTGAAACCAGTGTATAGTTTCCAAGAATTACTGTTCCTGATATTTAGGATGGGACACTTTTGTTCAAGGAGTGGAAACGTTAGGTATAGTCGGCAATCAAGTCACTTTTGACTCTGTTGCTGTAGCATAAGATTGTTTTTTCCCCGTTTGGGGACGTAATCAAAGTGTTAGGAATGTGCTTACTGTTAGATGCCCATAGCGATTGAACCACGGGGTAAATCATTCATCTCAGTTACAGTCGATGGATTTTACTAAGATAATGGATTTAACATTTACAGCAAACAGTCTGTCCGCAGAAGTGCTTCCATGTTTTTAAACGTATTATTAATGGATAATTTAGACGGTTTTATAACAAATCTAAACAGTTCTAAATGGCGGGCTTCTGATAATAATTTGGTATAATCGGTAGACGCACGTGGATATAATACTTCGTTCGTACTATTTTATTATTGTACTGAAAATGCTAAATATGACGCAAACCGAAGAGGAGGTGAATTATACCTAGTACCTTTATTTGTTGTAACTTATTAAAGAAGTACTAAATAGGCGAAAATCTACTGTTGTGTAGTGTTTGATCTCAAAATAAATCAGAATTAAATTGGCACAGCCGTCCATTGCTGAGGATTTGCTTACTTGAGGCTGACTATTAAGAAAAATTTAGAAAGAACTTCTTCGAATGTTCTTCCAGTACATGCTACAGTCAAAGATACAAGAATAGTTCAGACGTACAGAATTGGTAAGAATTATCTGATGTTTTACAATCTAAGCCGTTTTCAAAGTATATTTTTTAAAACAAAACTATTTTCATAATTTTAATTGTTGTTACTACTCGTATTTGGATAAGATTTTTATGTTTGTTCGCACAATGCAAGTCAATACTGTAAATTCTTTATGTTTTTGCAATACTTTTTTAAAACTGATTTGGTCCTACTAAGTTAGAAGGCTTAAGGAAAGAACTGCCAACTTTGAGTCTTGCAGAGCTCCGCTCTGGCGACCAAGTAAGACGTGACACATCATGCCACATATCAAACTAATGTTTAAAAATCTCGTAATCACATATAGAAATTTTGCAATAGACTTATCACATTGTGATGAGTTCTATTGCAGTCTCTCTAATGCTTAAAATATCATCCAAGTAGAGCTTTGGCGCACAAACTACGTACTTTACGAATAGATATTAAGACCTTATGTAAATTGATCATACAGTTTTGAGATAATAATCGTGTATAACACTTTTTTGTAGATTTTGCATTTAAGCCCATGTATTGTGACAAGTATATATTTATAATGTGAGTGTGTTCTGCGTCTTGTCGATTTTCATTCTTAATTTCATTTATTTATTGACGCTTCTTTCGTACTTACTTCAATATTAATTAATAAGTATATGAAATCATCGTCACTTTTCTCAGTTTAATATCGATCGCTTTTTAAACGAAATGCATGATATATTTCTATGGATCTTGTTATTGAATTTAATTGGGACTGTTTATTTATTTAGCTATACTTCTCGTTCCTTCTCGACAATATACTATAATTTAAGGTACCTACTAGGACTATATTTTCTATCCTTCCTGTCTCTCATACGTCACTATACTTTGACCCTTGATGTACCTATTTGTAACCGTATTATCATTATGCCATTACAACATATTGATGTGAAACATGATAGTTAAGGAATCGTGTTAGACAATACAATATTTGATATTTAATAAAATTTGATTGTGTTTTTATAGCCACTTGTTTTAATCTTATACTCTTTGTAGTATCTTTATCAATAGCTCGTTACTTAAAGTACTTACAGACTAATAAGTATACCGATAGGTACTTCTATGTACTCGTATAAGCTTGCCAATCCTATTGTGACACCCCTAAAAAGCTATCTTAACGTCGCACAAATAGTTAACAACCTCATAACCGGGGGCGAAACGAAGTTCGCTGGGCCCGCTAGTTTCAAATAAAAACAACCATTATCATTAGCATATTATTTATTCCTGGACTTGAGACTGGTGAGCGCCTTGGCCTCGTATCGGACATCAGCCAGGCCCCTCCCCACTATGGCGTTGACGCGCGCCGACCGCAGCTCACGACGACACTTGGCCACGTCCTTTTCCGCGACAGACAGATTCTCCAAATTGTTCAGCAAAACCTGGAGATAATTGAGCACCATTTTAACATTCACTTAAAGGCAAAAGGTCAAAATACTTTTATACAATTATTTCAGCAACATTCCATTCCAAGAATCGTAGTAGTAAGTGCTTGGGTATATCAACTGCCTGTGGTTTTAGGTTTGAAAGGACCTGGTTCCATTGCTCAAAGGATTACGTTACGAAATTCTGACCTTATGTACCAGTATGTACCTATTTTAGTAGAAAGAGTTCATGTTCATTACTTGTTATAAGAATAGCTCAGTGTACTAGAGGACAAGAAAATAATATTGTTCAAAATATTTATTAGACATTATCACACATTTTGTAAACACATGGCAATAATAATAAATTATAGTTTATTCGTTTTAAGATATTAAATGGCAGCGTATGAAGAATTAGCGAATTTCGTAGCGGCTTTCTGCGCATTTAACATAGTCGGTGAGTTGTAGGTAAATACATCGGAGCAATAGTAATCCTTTATGGTCCCCATGTCTATTTTTAATTCGCCGCCCATGGTGTTATTAACGGTTACCATACTTGGGAGCATATCTGCGAATATTTTCTTCTGGTACGGTCCCAAATTTGTGAAGTTGGGGCTAATCTCTGACAGTCGACAACAGAGGGAACTTTGATCACAGTAATACAAGCAAACGCCGCTGTATTCCGCCAACGCGCGAACTATCTTCCAGTCATGGCGAGCCTTCCCTGGAGGAGTCACCGCGGGCAGAGCATGTTGAGCTCGACCCTCCATATTCATATAAATACCACCGGCTTCGGTGTACGCGCTCCCTGGGAGAATCGCAGATGCGACTTCAGACCCCCGATCACCTTGAAATCCGATGTAAATCACTTTACATGAAGAAGGCGGCTTCCAATCATAAAATATCTCATCAGCGCCCAAAGAGATTAACACTTCCGGCGAAAACATCTGCACCGCTTCTAATGCACCGGGCCTCCAACCCGCTTCCAGAGCTCCTGAAAAACTCGCTTCTGTGGGGATAAAGTTTATGACATTCCAATCGCTGCTCAAGTCTTTGAAATTCTGCAACAATTCACTTGCTAGCTGCAGGATATAGCCGCCGTGCCCGGTCTCTAGTTGCGATATACCGATAAATATCAACGGAGTTTTGGCATTTTTCATTGCAGCGGCAGCTTTTGTTATAGATTTTATTTCATCACCTAAATAATTCACGTAGTAATTATAGTCACATTTGGGCCCAACTGCGTAAATATCACAATCGTTAAACATGTATGCCTGACGGATTCTCGCGTTAAGAATAGGTGCTTCGAAACGCGGATTCGTTCCAATCAACAAAATTTTATCAGCGTTAGCAATATCGCTCATTTTAATATTTAATGAATATGCAACTCTCATATCATAATTTGCAATTGTATGGTACAATCCACGTTCGATGTAAGTGTGTTCCGAGCCTAACATGTTTAAAAAGTCTTTGCATGTTACCAGAGTTTCGACGTTAGTATGAGGCCCTGCTATTGCCATAACCTTATCAGGGCTCGTATTTTTTATCATTTCGCTGACCATTTTCAATAAGACGTCCCATTCTGTGGCGCATAAACATTCCTGGGACCTATACATAGGGGTAATAAGTCTTTGCATTTCCAAAGAATCGATGGCCCAACGTCCTTTATCAGACAACCACTCCTGGTTAATTTCTGCATGTTCTCGTGGTAGAACTCTTAGTAGCCTGTTGTAGCGCCAATTCAACACTATATTAGTTCCGGTTGCGTCAGTAACGTCTATTGAGTTCGTCCTAGTCACTTCCCAGGGTCTGGCTTTGAACATGTACGGTATAGCTGTTAAAGCTCCTACTGGGCATAAATCTATTATATTTCCAGATAATTCTGAAAGGAACATTTTATCCACGTACGTGCCTACCAACATATCGTTACCACGACCCGTTGTTCCTAGGACATCCATGCCACACACTTGAGAGGCGAATCTAATACACCTGGTGCAATGGATACATCGTGTCATTTCTGTCCGAATTAGAGGCCCCAAGTTCTTATCTTCTACAGCTCTTTTGCCTTCAAAATGGATGTCGGTAAATCGTGAGCGATCATTGCCAAACCTCATAGTCAAGTCTTGCAGATCACATTCGCCACCTTGATCACAGATTGGACAATCCAACGGGTGGTCGACTAAAAGAAATTCCAGTGCGCTCTCCTGCGCTGTCAATGTTAATGGTGAGGTGGTGTGGATCTTCATATCCTTCGCCACTGGTAACGCACAAGCAACTTGCGGCTTCCACATTCCTTCCACTTCGACTAAACACATTCTACAGTTCCCTGAGATAGAGAGTCGTTCATGGTAGCAAAACGATGGTATCGTGACCCCCTCTCTTCGCAAAGCTTGCAAAACTGAGAAGTATTTCGGTACTTTAACTGGTATACCGTTGATGAAGATATTCACTTGAGTGTCATCAAATAACTGCTGAGTATTTCTCTTTTGTAGATGATGAAAAAATTTACGGGTTCTAAGAAGTCTGGAAGGTAATTTGAACATAATTGCGGGTATATTTCTTCTAAAGATTTCTTCACAAAAGTATGTTTTGTTGACTTCATCGATGACATAAGACATAAATGTCATCCTGAATATTTTGATACCTGTCTCTTGTAGATTTATCACAAAAAAAAACATTATTTTACTTATAACATTCCCAAAAAGTTTAGATTCTTATTTCGCTTACCTGATGAATCGAGTTTATAAGTTGTATGAGGGCTTCTTTAAATTGCACAAATGTTTCCGTGGCTCTTTGGTACCTGCAAGAAAGGGCTTTTTGATAAGAATTACCGGAGCAACGCTATTAGTTTTTTTTATTAAGTCCACAGTAAACAGAAAAACAGTTTTTTATTAGACTTATATTATTTTAAAAATTTCAAAAGATTGTTTACAATATTCAACAAGCAAAGAAACACAGACTTTATGAACGACAGTCTTTAGAGGCCTTTAAACGTAGTATGCCGTGGCAGCAGTCAATCCGCTGCGCTAGAATTTGTATGGACGTTAATAGACTGTGCAGCGGTGTAATGAATGAATGAATGAATAGAATGTACATATAAACACCCTTACTTGTGGTCGTGCATGATGTCAGTGAAGGCGTAGTCGAGGGCCAGCCGGAGGGCACGAGCGGCGCGGGGTGCGGCGGGGGCGGACAGCACGCGTCGCGAACCACGCTCGAGGCACCGCGCCTGCACCAGTAAAGTGCATGCGTCTGCGCACGCCAGGACGCGCTCCCAGCCGCTCCTGGGGATGATAAAAGCATACGAACTGGCACGATCTAATCTAGAATCTTTAGCTAATGATCTCGCTTCGCTACTTCTGATGACACAAACTTATTTTTACCAAATAGAATCAAGCATGACCATGTGATTTTGTAATTATTCGATAACGCTAAGGCGCCTTACCATTAAGAGCTACAATTTTTGTGCTCGCTGCCCTTCCTGCAAACGCTGCAGTGTCACAACTAATGGGGTCTTGTAATTTTTCACTTGTGAATTTGAGGCGTAAGAATAATAATTTATTAGACATAGTTCAATTTATTTTAAACAGCCAATGATAAACTACGAATACATGTGTGATAAACTAAGTAAAACAAAACTTAACAAATAAATGCGTAATAAAAATAAAATAACACACTGCACAGAGAAACTGTCGTAGGTAGTGTAGTTTTTTTTTTTCAAGAAAAACAATTCCACTGGCCTAGTATCTGTCTCTACACTTACTTGCCGACAGCAGCAAGCTTCCACGCCGGCAGCGCGTCGTCCATGAGCCGCGCCGCCGCGTGCGCATACTCGGCTGCTGCGCGCAGGCGAGCGCTGACCGACGCAAGCGCATCTCGTAGCGCGCGCGCGCGCGATAGTGCACCCTCTAGTGAGGCGCTAGGGCGGGTGCCGTCGCCCCAGATGCTTTCTGAGATAAAAATATATCCTTATCTCATGAAGATTCATGAGATAAGGATATATTTTTATAATATATATATAGTTCTGATCTCAACTGAAACTGACAAAAACTCAAACTTTTAAATAAATCTTTATACATAAAGTTGTGTTAGACCACTTATAACTCGAGTTTTATTGCCGCAGAGGAAGCAAGTCTTTCACATTACCATTCTACTACTACACGATAGCTTAGTGACAACGTTACAGAATTTCAGCCGTAGGAGAAATGCTACGGCCTGCGGCTATGAAGGAGTTCACGTATCTCGTAGCAAATACACGCTACGGACGGTTCACTGCTATGAATATTTCGTAGTATGAAAGAGCAGCGCTATAACATTGCTACGACTACGCCCTGAATCGTAGCAGGCAATGCATCTCCGCTCCGCCACTCCGGTTAATGTTATGTCAGCAGGATTTATCATCTGTGGTAATGTGTTAGGGCCTTAGGAACCTCAGGGTAGTGAGCATCAATTGATCCATTCTACTGCAGTTACCTATCAAGTGCTGCAGCTGCGCGTACAGTGCTCTCGTGCGTAGTATCTGCGCGTGCAACGCGCGTCGTTCGCGCTGCAGCTCGGCGTGTCGCGTGCGTAGCCAGCTCAGCTCAAGGCAACGCATCTCCTGATGAGAAGTTTCTTTACGTATGTAATGAGTATGTAGTCATAGGTATGTGTACGAATTATTTTAATCAATAAATCAGTCTTTACACAGCCTTCGGTGCTATAATTCCTTGGTATCATTCCTATACTTACACCAAGACTTACACACAACCTGTGAATTGCAGTAACAGGAGTGACGCGTATTCCATTACCGTATTCAGTGCAACTTTCGTTCGCCAGCTAAGACCATATAAAACTTTGATTTTACAAGGTCTTTAATTATTTATTTCGTAAATCTCCTATAACTAGCTACTGTTAAAATATTCTCAAAAAATATTTCTATTGTAGCAAGCATAACGATTACCTTTCTGTTCACGTTGGCAATGAAATCTTCATTTTCTGAAGCAAGCATGGGTCTTCTGTAGATATCAATGCTAACAAAGAGCTACAAAGAGAATATGTATATTAGTTTCAAGGATTACATGTGTTGACCCCATCAATCTTTTAGTTAGAATACATTGTAGGTAAATTAAACAACATTACCTGATGAAGTGTTTTGGCATACGACTCTTTGTTAATTGCAGTGCTTGTATGTTCTTCAAATGATTTAATTTCCTGTAAATAGCACATTCTGAAATCCAATTCAAAGACGTAACGTAGATAAAAATATAGAGCTACTATCAAGCAATATGCCAATTTCCCTTTAAATTAACCTGAGTAAAATCACAGTCTACGGTAGCGTCGATATGCCACCAATACGCCAATACGGTAAACATTATAGCAGCATACATAGATAACTGTACCTACCTTCTACAGTACCTACACAAGCAAAACCAAATCTTTGCGGGGATTACCAGCTGAATGCTCTCCATCTCAGCGGAGACGACAGCTAACCTGGCAGCTGGAAAGGCCTTCTCACTGCTGGCGATCTCGTTGTCAAGTCTCACCAGTGCCGCCACGATGGTCTCGCCGTTCACTGGGGGCCTTAGCCACGAGGACTGCTGACAATTGTAATGATAATAATAATTATTAATGTTAAGGAGTGATGGTAGTTATTTTTTTTCATAACTATGTAATGACAAATAACATCTCAAGCTGCCTTTTGACTGTGGGATATAATATATATTACGATATATTTTATATCCCAAGATATATCTTTCACCCGTTCACACTATGGGATATATATATTCTTAGTTTTGTATGGGATTGTCCACCACCGCGGGGGGCGGAGGGGCGTACGGGGGGCGGAAAATATATCTTTCTTGAATCGCTCCAAAACATATTAAGTATAGCTCGGGATATAAAATATTATATTTCTCAGTGAGAAGGGTTCCATTGTAAACTATGGTGAGCGATATCAAGTATATCTTGGTATATTAACATATATTACCAAGTGAATACGCAGCTTTAGTCTGCCTGTGACCACGGATGCTGTAAAGCATTCGAAACGCCAGGCATTTAACAAATTAATAGTATTTGCGTAAACCTCAGAACCAACCAATTTGTGTGGTCTAGATTTGCTTGAAGAACCTTTATTTTCCAGCAAATAAGAGTTATTATTTTATTTGCTTTTAATACTAAATAACGGAAATAACGTTAAATGAAATCAAACTTACTGTAGATGTGGTCAATATGTCAACTTTGCGAGAACTCGCCATGCAGCCCATTCCATTACAGAAACACTATGAAACAAAACCCTAATACCGTTTTCTACATGGATTGCGCTAAAAGGTATCCCTTTTGTGAGCGAGTACGTATCCAAACTCTGCTACCACCAAAAGAAACTGTAGCCACCCTCAAACTGAGCCACCAGCTGTCTTATCCTCACTAAATATGTTTCGCAAATAAAAGAAGCAAAATATGCCAAGGTTACTATGGCTAATAGTTTGGCAAATAATGAATGTTCACAGCTCAAAGGTCTTAACGAGACAATAGGTGCAGGCGCGTGGCGGCACCATAACTACAAAACTATTTTTTTAACATGGATCTATAAAAACTGTATTCGTATGAGGTATTTATTGGATTTTGTTTTTAAACCGTCGGTGGAGGACGTCCATTGATTCATAAATACTGGAATGCAACAAGTACCTACAAGAAAAGACTAGTTTCAGAACTTTGTTATGATGATCACATTCTTTCCACCTTCTTAGAAGGTACCTGAGCCTACTTATGCTAAAAACATCCTCAAATAAAGGCAAAGTAAAAAAAAACTAAACTTTTTTGAAATAGGAATTCTGAAGAACTGCCAGAAAGTTGTTGTTTAAATACCATATCCGAATTAAACATATCCTCATATTCTACATTGTTGTTTGCCTATTTATACAATTAGTCACGATCACAACACGACTGACACGTCATCAACAAAGTGGGTTGGGTTGTAACACGATTTGCATCGTGAGTAATAGGTACCTACGCTGTAGGTAGGTACTTCGTTGTAACCAGTAGGTACCATACTTTAACGATATAATGAATTGCAATGCAAGTCATCATGCAATAGATAACATACTGATAATAAATCAATATAATCAACCAGCCAGCTGCTACTGAGAACCAACCGACCGCTGCATAGTTTTCTTTTTATAACCACAATTTACATGTTTTTTTGCTACGATTTATTGTAGGTACGGCGATACTAGTACCTAGACTTGAAACTTCGGCATATAAAATTTAATAACTCTTTGCGAAAAATATCTGTAAATTGTGTTTTAAATCAATTAACCTCACCTTGTAAGGTGTCCTGTATAGGACACATTGATTAAGCACGTTGGGAGGCGAGAACGGGGTGCGTTAGTAGAACACACACTGGCGGTGTCCACGGCATGGGACTCTCAACGCGTCGCTCTAGAAGCAGAAATAGGGTCTGGGCCCCTATTTTTGAATCACTCGCTTCAAGATGGCGAGTGATTTTCGTTCGACGTAGAGTCAAAAGTCATAGAAAAAAAAATCGTTTTCGAACGAAAATCACTCGCCATATAGAAGCGACTGATTCAAAAATAGGGGCCCTGACCTCTCGCTGACGTGTGTCGTCCACCAAATGTTGGAAAGTGAAGAAGGCTGGAAAGCAGTTGCCTCATTTTGTGAAGAAGTCATATCACAGAAGGAAGCCGCTGAGCGATCGAGGGAAAATGACTCTCTGGCTGACCCGCTCCGTCGTAGACGTCTTGGAGCGAGGAGGTGGCGCTACGAGCGTCTCTTACTTTCTAGCGGACCCACTGACGAAAGAAGGGGTGCGAGGCAACCCCTTGAAGCCATGCCGACACCGTTAGGTACAGGCAACCGCTGGGACGATGGAGTGCATGCGAACAGCGATCCTTCGTCGTCCCACTTAGCGGTCTGAGGGACCACGCGGAGGTTTTAGTGGGTATACTTGACTAACCACCAAGGAGTCCCACATAACCTGTCACGGTATGCATAAAGCATTTCCTCCGCGAAAAAAAAAAAGGGTTAGCACTCACCCCGCCACAGGTGAAGTCTCAATGAAACTGAAATGTTTTTTGCGTATTCGGGCAATTCCATTGAAATACGTTTTTTTAATTACTGATACTTACTTATAATCACTCCTTTCAGTATAATACTCAGAGTTATAAACGTTTAAAAAGACCCCTTTACTCATATTTACGCCTTAATTAGGGGGTAATGGCCTTATTTTCCTCGATGAAATTCTTTGTAGATATTGCCCTTAAAAGTTTTATTACTTACTACTACATCTGGACGACACACTGTATAAATTACAAAGATACGTACTTTGCTTGGCTTGGAAGCTTTAATCAATCAATAAAACAAACTCCAACGATATCAAATTGGTAACTTCTTTTTGTTGAAGTCGGTTAATAATGATAGTCAAATTTTTTAGGTCGGTGAAAAATAATACAAAAAGTTCGATTAAGTCATATTCTCCTCAAATGAAAAATAAGTGATGTAATCGTATTTTTTTTTAAATATGCAAAATATTATCCAGCACCCGTTGCATGGGTTGGCTTGTCGCGTCGCGCGCGACGCGGTATAGATAGATATAGGTATATAAACGATCGCAAGATGTCGATATAACTGACGCTATGCTAACTTTCCTAAACTGTCAAACTTGTATAAAAAACGGCAGCCATAATGCAGCCATTACGCACTAGAGACAAATTTGTCTACGACCTCGCGTTATAGATATATTAAAAGACTGTACCATGCACGTGGAGATAAATTATCTAGGTAGACGCGGTAAAACGCGCGACAAACGGGTTTATCGATGTGCCATGCAACGGGTGCTGAGGAACACAGCTTATCGTCATCATAGGTGTTTTATAATGTCGCATTTTGAGTCGTGGTTTGATCAGTGATTTCATATACTTCAGTTATGCATTTATTTTAGTTAATTTTTTTATAAGTAATGATGATCACTTTCATGCACACGAAATATTATTTTTTGTATGATAAATTTTTTTTTGAAGTTTTTGGTATTAAATAACACAATTTGAAGATAAATAACAACTAAAGTTGCTACATAAAAGTACCTACTGTCAACGTCGACCTCTTCCGTCCCCTCCCCACTTCACCTTTCCCCTTCAAACTGATTCCGAATCATCTCTTGACACATCGTTAGTTCTTACAATTTTATAATTTATTAAATTATTTTAGTTTATTTTTTGTTCATTTCTACTTATTTATAAACAGAAAGGCTAAAGGAAAAACACAAGCTAGCGGTGAGTGAGCAACATCTTCCCGTTTAATTCTAATCACATGTCCAAAGCGATCGCATCAACGTACTGATAACGAAACGCCTTTATTTTTGGTTACAGGGTTTTAGGTCTTCAACTCCAAGGCCTCAGGCCTCGGCCTGTGGTCGCTGCATCACGCAGACACTTCAAAAGTCGAATTAATCTGATATTTCAAGCGCTAAGTGTTACATATTTACCACAAAAATGTCACAGTGGAACAATTCATACGCGTACAACAACCAACACCAAGGTTCTGACACCTGGAACGAAGATCTGAATAGGCAGTACGCGAACCAAGGTTATTATCCTAACCCCAACCGACAATACGACTCCGGCAACCAACAGTATGTGAGCTTTAATGAATTTCTTACTCAAATGCAAGGCAATGGAGCAAGTCAGCCTAATGCGAGCAACTATAGCAATACGCAGTATCAAAATTATGGCCAATATGACTATCAAAACATGCCATCTACCTCCCAAAATGCACAAGTAGAAACTCATCACGCTAATAGCAGTTCAAATGGACCAAATGGTGCAGATTCATACAGTAATAGTCATTATGAAACACAACCACAAGACAATACTTTGTACTCGAATGATTTAATACTCAAATCAAAATTGACAGCTACGGCTTCGGAATTTGTGCCAAAAAATTCTTCAGTGAAGCAATCAGCTAGTGCTCAAAATATACCTGAAGCAACCAACTCGAATGGTAGTAATAATGGAGCTACTGAATATAAAAAGAGTCATGGTAGTTCATCTGGCACTAACTGGAGAGAAAGACCTCACTCTTCTCAACAGAATGGTGAAGCAAAAAATAATAGTCGCTATCAAGACAATAATCATAAACACCAAGAAAATAGTAATAGGAACAGGGACCGTGATCGTGACCGTAATAGATATCAAGACTCGGGCAGCCAAAACTATGAAGCCAGTAGCAGAAATGATAGGAATCAATCAAAGTCTAATAATTCTAAATCCAAAAATAAAGATCCTGAGGCCCTTACTTTTTATAACAGTTCTATAAATAAGAGAGGCCAAGACCGTAATGGAAAAGGTGAAGGCTCCAGCAAGAACCGGAACTGGGCTGGAAGTCAGAGGATCAGAGCTGTAGATAGGAATTATTCTGAAGATGAGCAGTATGCTAATAGCTATTTGCAGTATAAAGATGAGAAAACTGAGAGGTTGGCGAAACAAGAACTTCCCAGTCCTAAATTTAGAAGCAAACAAACTGCTAACACAGGTATGGTGATTCAATTCATATTTTGGTACTTTAATTAGGTGAATTAATATCAACTTTTCAATTGTTGAATTCTAGTTAGGTTTTAAAAACAGTAGGTAACAAAATAAAAAAAAAATGTATCTAGAGCTTTTTAGTCGTCAATGTAAATTGATAAAATGTCTAGATAAAAAAACTGGCCTAGTGCGAGTCAGATATGTGCACAAAGGGTTTTGCACCATTGACTAGGCAAATAGGCAAAAAATTACGTTATTTGTCATAGGAACCCCCTTAAATATATATTTTACTAGCTTTTGCCCGCGACTTCGTTCGCGTGGACTTCAGGTTCGTCCCGTCTAGTAGCGCAAAAAATGTGTTTTTTTACGACCTTACATTAGAAACCTCAAAAATTGTAGCCCATATGTTATTCTGATGTATAAGCTATATTGTGGTAAAGTTTCATTCAAATCCATTCAGTAGTTTTTACGTGAAAGAGTAACAAACATCCATACATCCATACAAACTTTCGCCTTTATAATAGTAGTAGGATTTTGTTTATAGCAGATGTTGTCATAGTGGCAACAGAAATAATTTGTGAAAATTTTAACTGTCTGGCTATCTAGGTTCTTGAGATACAGCCTGGTGACAGACAGACGGACGGACACACAGCAAAGTCTTAGTAATAGGGTCCCAATATTACTCTTTGGGTACAGAAACAAATGTAACATCATTCATAGTATAATTTTTACTCCCCAGTACACACAGAAATGACTCAGCGTGAGCGACTGAGTGAGCAACTGGATAAAGGCACACTTGAGTGCCTGGTGTGCTGCGAGCGGGTCAAGCAAAATGACTCTGTGTGGTCGTGCAGCAACTGCTACCATGTTCTGCATCTGAGGTGCATTCGGAAGTGGGCCATGAGCAGTGTTGTTGGTATGTTTTTAAATCTGTATTTATGGATATTTGTCTCAAGTCGACCATAAAATACTTCTAGAAGAAATTCAAATTCACCAGCAATTATCACATAATTAAAGCCCTCAATAATCATATCCTCTATTTCGTAAAACGTTTTTACAAGTCACATTAACAAGCATATATTGACATCGTTTTTGTATCTATAAGTTACCAACCATTATTAACCATTCGTTATGAACCATTGTTGTCTATAATTCTAGAGGGTAAATGGCGGTGCCCGGCCTGTCAGAACACGAGCGAAGAGATACCAACCGAGTACCGCTGCATGTGCGGCGCGGTCCGCTCGCCGGAGTACCAGCGCGGCGGGGGCGGCGCGCACACGTGCGGCAGGGCTTGCAAGCGAGCGCGCACGTGCCCGCACCCGTGCACGCTGCTGTGCCACCCCGGGCCGTGTCCGCCGTGCCAGGCCACTGTTAGCAAGTGAGTCACCGCCGCCTTACCACCTTCCTTGATAGACAAAATGTCTTTTGTTTGAAGTGACGCTCGTTTTGTGTCGTGAGTGCAAGCAATCTTAGTTGGAAAGTAAAAGATCATGACTGTGCAGTAAAATTATGTCTCATGCTGTGAAAACGCGCAGATAAACTTTGTAATCTAATATTATCCTTATATTGTTAGCTTTGCATGCATTATCCTCATAATTATGTTGCATGTTGATTGACATAAAATAATTTAGAATAACACTCACAGTGTCATATTAGAATACAAATACATAAACGATGAAATATGAAACCAAAAATTGCGCACGGGTGGGACTCGAACCAGCATCTATGTGGCTAACCGGGCCAAATGCTCTTGCAATTGAGCTACCGCAGCTGAAAGGCTGTGTTAGCCAAAAATACGCTGGTACGAGTCCCGCCCGTGCGCAATTTTTGGTTTCTAATCACACCTTTTAGGAATAATAAAAAATAATTTTCCAACAGAAAATGCGGTTGCGGCGCGGAGACGCGTTCCGTGTTATGCAGCAGCAAGCTGCCGCAAGTGTGCGCCCGCACGTGCGGCAAGACGCTCGAGTGCGGCGCGCACGCGTGCCAGGCCGAGTGCCACGAGGGGCCCTGCCAGGACTGCGCGGAGACCGTCGCTCAAGGTGCGGTAAATTAACACTCTTTGCATATAAAGGCTACTAAACACATGCCGGCGGCATAGGTTAATTAACTGTCTTACACTATGGGAAATATATGAAGCAAAAGTTGAATGTTGCGTCGAATCAAGAGGTCAAGAGAATGGCGGAAGAGCGTAAAGAAAGGAAAAAACTCCACCGACAAGAGCTTGGCTCTTAAATTAGATGATGATGACTATGGGAAATGCCGCTGCGTCGTCTGCGGCAGCCGGTGGCCCGCCGGCATGTGTGTAGTAGCCTTAAAAGATGGAATTGAAAGTTTCCTTTAGGGCGTGGACACATGTCTACGGTGCGGCGCCGTTTACAGTGCAACGGCTTGGCGCACTGCTCGGTTTATTGTTTTGTTCTTGCATAACGCAACGATTTTATTTTTCAAAAAAATATTTACAATCTAGATGTGGACTATTAGATTTCACTAGTGGATTGATCTTTCGCAGTACATATAAAGACAACTGTTTAGGAACGATTTTACTTACAAATAAACAGCTAAGCCATGGCCATGGACATGGCCACTAAGACACAAGAGACTCGAACGCGACCACTCAAACGCTCAGTTTGCGCCGATGCTTTACAAAATGTATGTAATAACTCGCCCGCAGTCTAGTGGCCCAATGTGTGCTTGCTTCAAACTACATGTCTATTACTATATTTTTTAAATATCTTTTCAGTGTGCTACTGCCCGGCAGCGAAGAGCCGTTCGGTCCCCTGCACACGCGAAACCGGCAACGAGAAGCACTGGTCGTGCGGCGAGTCCTGCTCGCGCATACTCGCGTGCGGCCACCACGTGTGCCAGGAGACGTGCCACGCGCCGCCCTGCGCGCCGTGCCGGCTGCTGCCGCGGCTGGTCGTCACGTGCCCGTGCGGGAAGAACAAGTGAGTCTCTTCTTCTTCTTCTTCTTCTCAGCTCAGCATCTAAGAGTCCACTGCTGAACATATGCTCTCCAAGATGCTCTTGATGCGGCGATTCTGGTCCAGGTCGGGTCTGCCGTCTTTATAATGTCGTCCGACCATCGGGCAGGTGGTCTGCCGGCACTTCTGCTTCTCGTGCGAGGTCTCCAGCAAAGGGTTTTGTACGAAGACCTGTTGTCGTCTCTTCGGGATACATGTCCGGCCCATTGCCATTTTAGTCGAGCAAAACGGGTACTTATGTCGGTGACTCAGGTGTGTTGGCGAATGACCGCATTACGTATCCTGTCCCTTTGAGATACGCCAAGCATTGCACGTTCCATTGCCCCTTGCGCTACTCACAGGCGGTGGAGGACCTCGACAGTTAACGTCCACGTCTCACAAGCATACGTTTATACAGGTGAGTCTATACAGGTTGTAAAAAAGTGCGAGTTAAATTCAAGGGGGTGGTTGTTATTTGAGTTTGGAATACAAGAAAAAAAACCTGTATTCTATTCTCGATTCACAACCACCCCCTTGAATTTGGCTCGTCCATTTTTTTACAAAATAAACCACATGTATAAATACTTTACTACCACATTAACTCGTCAAGTATGTGTAAACGAGACACAATAAAAATTCCATTGTTATGCGACTCTCGGCATTCGTTTGATACCTGACTGATTACTTATACTTCCACAGCGTATGCCGCCAAAAGTAACTACGTGCGTGCGTTTCAATAATTGATTTCACTAAACTCTTGATACCACGACCATTTCTAACGTTCAGTGTCAGTCGAATTCGCCAACGAAAATTTTTGAGAAACACTGTTCTTCACATTGTCAAAACGAAACAACTTCACGTATATTAATGCTCTCTTTTTCTTACCCCTTCAGGTTAGATAAAGATTCACGCAAGTCATGCACTGACCCGATCCCGCTATGCGGCAACATCTGCGCGAAACCATTGCCGTGTGGCCCCGCTGGCGACAGACATTTCTGCAAGCTGGACTGCCACGAAGGTACGTAGCTTTTTACTTCAAGAAGTAAATATTTATAGCTATTGTTGATACCGAATCGCTCGAACGTAATAACGGCGACAAAGCAGTTACGATCGCGCGCGATGACCGCGCAATAACGAACGATCATGTTAACGGCCATATTAAAAAAATAACGCCCGTTTTGTTTTTACGTCGTTCCGGTAGATTGTAGTGGGATGTTTTAAATAGCTTTTATTCTTCGTTACACTTTTTTTTAATTGACTCTTTAGCTTACTAATATTTTTAGATTAAAGTCTCTTTCCACGCGTCGTGCTTTTATGATGCTACCTTCTGAACTTTGCCTTATTTCACTTTTTTATGCGTACCATTATCTCTATAATTTCTTTTTTCATAATGTAAAGTTGTGAAATATGTTTTAATCCCCAGGTGAATGCCCCATATGCCCCGACAAGACGCTAGTGCAGTGCCGCTGCGGGCACTCGACGCGCGAGGTGGCGTGCGCCGAGCTGCCGCAGATGCTCAACAACGTGCTGTGCCAGAAGAAGTGCAATAAGGTATACCTACCTATAGCCATGTGTCCACTAGCTGAACAAATTATATCTTCATTAAAATTCATTTATTTCACTGAAGACGTAATAAATATGTCAATAAACTAAGTATACTTGACATGTTGCACAACAGTGTTGAATAAAAACGAGGTGTTTTTGACATCGATCTGTTTACGCAACAAAAATCGCCGTCGTACGTTGCTGTGAAACGTTGCCGATTTTGTTGACCCTTAAGGTCTGGGCCCACTACACTGTATCATACCATGACGGAGCTAGCAGCGTAACAGACACGAAAAGCAACACGATACCGCCCTACTTTGCCTACTGAACGGATCTACAGCGTTCTATCTTATCGTTATGTTGAGCAAGAGCGAGAGCGTATTTTGTGCTTCGGGCATGAAACGCGACGTTGTTGGTCGGTGACAGAACAGTCTGGTAGGTTGCGTGAGGGGTGCGGGCGGCGTGAATACACCCGCCGCCCGGCCCTTGCACGCACCGTGCTCTCGCCTCCCTCCACGCCGCTGTCTGTGCCCCGCAGGCGAAGTCTCAATGAAGCGGTTTACCTATAGAATATAGTGCACACGGATATTGTAGTGTACGTAGAATCTATAGTCGCGCGCAACAAGATGCTGCAGTACCGTTCATCATCATCATGGGGTGCCATCTTCAAATTGAAGTTTGGAGGTCAGCATGTAGAAACTGATGCGGTCTTGAGCCGCTCTTTTTAGCTGGTCATAACGTAGTTTGGTCCAGTCTTTGATGTCATCTATCCATTTTCTTCTGGGTCGGCCTGGTGATCTCTTGCCAGGAATCTTGCCTTCGAGGATTAGCCTTAAGAATTCATATTGAGAACCTCTCTGCATATGTCCAAAGAAGGCAACCTTCCTCTATATTATAGTTGACATCAGTTCACGTTTACACTTGGCACGTTGCAATACTTTGATGTTTGAGGTAAAGCTGGTTCATGGAATTTTTAACATATTACGCAATAACCACATCTCAAAAGCCTGTAGTCTATTGCAGCTGTCTTTTCTGAGGACCCACGTCTCGCACCTGTAAAGTAATGTGGACCATACACAGCATTGTGCCACGCGATATCTCAAGGGAAATGAAATCTTACTGTCACATAGTACTTCGGACATTTTAAAGAAAGCAGCCTTAGCTTGTCCGATCCTACATTTTATTTCCGCTTGGTGATCTAAGTCTGCTGTAAAGTATCGGCCTAGATAGCTGAACTTCTTGACACCTTCGATATTTATCCACGTAGTGTTATGTCTGGTGGAGGTAGCTCAACTTTAGCAATTACCATCGACTTGGTTTTAGCGGCATGGTAACTCATGGTAACGGTACCGTTCAATTGCGAGTACTCGACGCACGATGTGTCATACGTCTTTTTGACCTAATATACGTACCCAGTTTTCTGCCCGAGATAGTTAAAACTAAATTCAACTTAGTATGTATGTGACAGAAGTATTATTTTACAGAAGTTATCCTGCGGCCGCCACCGCTGCCGCACCGTGTGCTGTGCGGCGTCGTCCCACCGCTGCGCCGTGGTGTGCGGGCGCACGCTCTCCTGCCAGCTGCACCGCTGCGAGGAGTTCTGCCACACGGGCCACTGCGCGCCCTGCCCGCGCGTCAGTGAGTGCCGCCCTTTACTTTACTAACAAACAACAACAAAAAAAAATACGTAATCATTTTATCTAAAAAAATATGAAACAAACTTCCTTGTCGAAACAACAACATTTAAACGTTTTCACGTGAAAAGTCAGCCAGTATTTTTAGTAAAATTTTGTATATTGTGAAATCAGAGCCACTTTTAGATA